>WWPM01023347.1:18246-29419 GCA_023279145.1 Glomeris maerens
AAGAATACTTGAATGAATAAATAAGTGAGTAGATTAATAAATACACGAGTCAATGAATGAATAGATGAAAAATAAATGGATGAGTGATTAAATGGATGAATGAATGAATGAATGAACTAGTAAATGAAGGAATAAAGGTGAATAAATAGAACACTGAGTGAATTAATAAAGGGAATGGAAGAATGAAGGAACAACTGAAAAATTAAGAATATAAGATCTAATGTAAGCGGAGATGAATGATTGAATAATGAGTAAATGAATGAAAAAGTGAATGAATGAAGGAATTTGAGAATGTGAAAGTTGAATAGGTGAATGAATGAAATGAATAGTTGGAAATGGAGAAAGGAATAAGCAAACTGCATTGTCATTTAACTGTTTTAATGCTTAGTATCTTATTTATTATCCTTTTCTTCAACTCCACTTTTGCAAGGAATGATAATAAGATTCAACTGAATATTTATTACAATAAAATTGGCAATAAATTCTGTTGCAGTTTACATTAAAAATGGCGGCCATTTTTTCCCCCTCAACATCATTACATTTCATCGGACAACATTTTCTAAATATTTCTTTGAGGAATTCTATGCATTTCATTGGCTCAAAAGAAAACCCCCATATATTTTATTTTTATTTTTAAATTGGATGTTTGGTTTTTCAGCGAGAAAATAGAAACAAAATGGCGGCTTCTTCGTCACGTGATAATTACACAGCTTGGCGAATGTATCGGGCAAACAAGTTGTTTTATGGATTGGTAATAACAGGGGTGTAGGCAATCGTAAATTTGTAAGCCTAGAGCCATTTGTTTGCCAAAATGAAATGCAGTAATTAATTAAAGATGGCCGCCGTTTTGGTTTCGTATCAAAACGAGTTTCGTATACAGTACAGAGTTGTTCAGGAACCTTATCTGCATCAAATGAAATTGTTAAACCGGTTGATATGATGGGCATTTACAAGATTATCAACAAATTGCGGTTGGCGGCCATCTTGTCTTTGTTCTATATTGAATTTGGAGAACGGCGGCCATTTTATGTCTAAATTTCATCCGTTTTCTCTCAATATTAAACGCACTGTTGCATATTTATTCATCCACATTGTGACTTGGAATTCAATTACACTTTTCCCGTGATGTATATAATGTATTAGAATTTTTTACAGGGTGATTCATAATATTTGAACAAATTGGGAGGGCAAAAGTAAGTTGTATAGTCATATTATCCCCCTGCTTCGGTTACAAACTACATTTCAAATTGTATACTTAAATAGAGATTGCAATTTGAGGTATTTGAATGCCAACTGTGTGTATGTATGCACTTTTGTTTGGGGAATTTTACAGGGTGATTCAAAATTGTTTGAATACGATGAGACGATAAGGAACATTCGTTTGTGACGAACGAAACGAAAGTCGTGTTGAATTTATCTTTATGGTCCTGTATAATTCAGATTCATGAGGAATGTGTCTGCTTATTTACAAAGCAATTACAGCTGAGGTGTTGGACTTGTGGCATTTACAGGGTGAATCGGAAATTGCGTGCTGTTTATCGACAACACGTGTCACGTTTTCTTGTTCATTTAAAATAAATTTCTATTATATTTAGCATGTGAAATAATTGGTAAATGATATAGTACTACTGTTGAAAACGTTATTTATGCTGCAGGAAAATTACAGGGTAATTCAGAATTGAGGCAATTTTTTTGTTGCCCCCACTCAAAGCGGTTCTTATTTTTGTTTGGATACATTTGAAAGCTTGTAGCAAACAGGGAAAGGGCCTGTTTGAAAGGGGCCATTGAGGGAAAGGACAGCTAATATATTCAAATGCACTTGGTAATGCAGTGAAGCATGTGAAGGGATACAAGAGGAGTACAAGGGCTATTTGAGGAGGAACCTTTTGTGTGAAAAGAATCACAAAATGCCCTTAAGGCTACAGTGAAGGATGATGTTGTTAATTCTGTTTCCCCTCTTTTTCTCCCTCTCTGAACTGTGTGTGAGGAAAAAAATGGAGGTGAGGGTTTAAAGAATATGAATGAAGTTCTAAAAAGAAATTGACAAAGGTGATTTTTTTTTCCTCGCAGTTTGGTTCCTGAAAATGTTCACTGCGATAAAAGTAAGAACCAGACGGAAGCTTGGCCAAAGATTGTAGGCAATTTTGGAAGCAGGAACTTTAAAAACTAGGACTGAGATAATATTAAGTGCTTCTTCTTGCAAACTTCTTGACTTTTGCCTTCCTTCAAGATTACGCCATTATTTCCATTTTCTCCCAAAACCGGGCCAAAATGCCTTTCTAATTTTTACGTTACCCATTTCATATTGATCTTTCTGCGTACAATTTGATTTTTGCAGGTTTTTCTGATCTATTTTTTAATTTTAAAATGTAAATGAAACATTAAAATTAAAGGCAAATCGGGTTGCAATAATGTTGCACGGGAAAATTCGCCGTGCAATATTATTGCGTGAAAAATAAATGTTTACTATAAATTGCGCAAAATGACGATAAAACGTTGTATAATTTGCTCTTGGTTGCTATTCTTTACATACTGAAACGTGATTCTGCATTTTCCAAGTGTCATAACAGAAATGTTCAGACTCAACATGACCTTTCATCTGTTTGTGTGTAAATTCCTCAAACTTCTCTGTTTGCTTTTTTGCCTGATGTTTATGGCCATAGGGGGCGCCACCACTGTCTTTCTTTGTCCTCCTACTAATCCCCTGGAAATGATTCTCAGCTTTTTCCGCAAAGGGCAGCCATTTTTAAGATGCGGTTATAAAATGAGGAGCTTAGCATTGTGTAAATTAAGGACCATTTAGGGCTGTAACTGCGTTTTCATTGACATATTTATGGACCAATGGGCTTATTGGACTACAGAAGTAATTTTCCAAACCGCCTTGCTTTTTTATCTGCACAAATTCGCCGCCATTTTTATGAAGATAATGACATAATTATGTAGAGGGGGAAAAAATAGTCTGCGAAATCCCAACCCCATAACTTATGAAAGAAAATATTTCTTTTTCAGCAGAGTTCCTTGGGAAATGAGGAATTTTTTTGTGGATCACAGCTGTGACGTCACACAAGTAAGTTCATCTTTTTTTGTGATTAGTTAAATGTAATTAGTGATTATTAAGCATTTTTTGTGTGAGGTTCAGAGCAGTGTTCACATGGAAATCCTCGAATCGCGGAAACGCGAATTCTGCCGCATTTGTGACAATTTAACCAAATTAAAATCTAGTTTTCCGCGAAACAAATTCTACAAAAATTAATATTCTAAATGCTAACCATTTATAATAAAGTAGTTAACAATTATGTTATCAAATATTAATTTTTGAATTAATAAATAAAGCGGTTGTAGTAACGCGAAGAAATTTTGCGATCTCGATTAAAGTAAAATATAACTTCATATTTTGTTAATACAGTAATTTATTTAAATGTGAATAATAGCATTTAATTACTGGCAGTATTGAAGACAATTATTTTAAGTAATTCATGAATGGAATTAAATAAAAAGGTAATTGTCGTGAAACGATGCACAATCGCATATTAGTAATCAATCTAATTAAAATTACTTCATGCAATTGGGCATAAATTGTAGTAGAGTAATGTGTTTTAATCATATTTGGAGCCGAAATTAATATTGAAGACGAAATACTGCGCTGCAAGTAACTTACACGAAATGTTCTTGCGCCGCGAAATATTTTACGCAATTTTTTCATTCCTTATATAATGAGAATATTGCACTAGTTTTGCTTTTTTGCAGTACTCTTTTCAAAGATTGTGGTTTTTCAATGCAACTAACAGAAACTTGCTCAACTTTGTTGCCGTGGGATAAATTTCGTGCAACATTTCCATACGGCTCAACATGTAAACATTGCACGCAACGTTTTGTCATGCAACTATTTTGATTGTCTAAAATTTCCTTGCCATGTTAAATTAGAACAACTTGTAAAAAAATGATGGGATGAAACTTGTGTTTAAATATATCTGCATGATCTGGAATCTTGTGCAACATTGTGTATGTTTTAGCACAGGAGTATTGCGCATAAATAGATATTATGCAAGACAGTTGCACGGGGTAGTATTGCAGTGCAAGAAAGTTTCATTAAAAATAGCCTAGTGTCTGGAATAAAGTTTTTTTGTTTGGGGGTATTAGGAATGTTGCCAGATGGAATTCCTTGAGGGAAGTGCTTGGGAAGTATAATGAGCAACTTCATCTCATGGAAAAGCACGAACTCGAACATGGAATTTCTAATGACTTTGTCTAAAATTAGAAAAGCTCATGAAGCATAATTTCAATTTGAAATTGTACACTGGACCTTCTATTTTGAACAAGCCGTAAAAATGTTATTTCTCCATTTTCTTCACGGAAACTTTACTCGTAAAAAATCTCAAATTAATCGCGTACCCAAAGCTTTTTTCCAAAAAAATCATAGCTCTGCTCTTGAACATGTAGTAAATAGATATTCACAATGAAATACTGTGTAGACTTATTTTAGAACGTTCCAAAAAATCCCAAACTTTACAAATAGTTTTCTTGTCGCGGATATTCGTCTACGTTTTTAATCAAAAATCATATATTTGTGTCTTAACGTGAATATAACTGTACATTTGGATCGTTTTGGAACATTTTTGGAAAGGTTTAAATATTTAATTTTTAAACAAAAGTGTTAAAAATTGATTTCGATTGTGAAAAATTCCGAATAAAAATGTGGAATTTTTTTTGGAACGTTCCAAATGTGGTTCATTACTGTTATAAATAATGGATTTGATGGGTTCTTATTTTGGAACATTCCAAAAAAAATCCTAAACTTTAAAAATAGTTTTCCTATCGCGATGTTCGTCTACATTTTTCATAAAAGAAATCTTATAATATTTGTATGTCTTTACGTGAATACAATTATACATTTGGAACATTTTTGGTACATTTTCGGAACATTTTTTTAGAACGTTTTCGGAAAATTTAAATGTTAATTTCAAGCAAAAGTGTTAAAAATGATTTCAATTGTGAGAAATTCCGAATAAAAATGTGGAATTTTTTTGGAACGTTCCAAATATGGTTCATTGCTCTTATAAATAATAGATTAGATGTATTTCACTGTAAAATGGAGTTTTAATGCGGAATAAATTCTAGTATTAAAATAAATGAAATTACGTTTGCGATAAATGCGAGTTTGCGATAAATAAAATTGCGTTTGCGATAAATCCCAGAACTTTGTAAACTGATGGCAAAAATGACAAGTTATGACACTTTCACAGATGTTTCTTAATCCAACATCTCAATCTTTTCTTGGGAGTTAGTCAGTTTGAAAAAATTATCCGGAAACAACACGAAGTTGATCGCAATCTGCAGTTCCTCCTTAACCGTTGCATAAATCACAAATACGAACTGTAAAATACAATTTGGGCATTTTGGAACTAAGCAAAGATGTGGAACTTAATTGGAATTGATTTCTTACATAGTTAAGTGATTTTTAAAAAATGTGTTTCGAATTTTGCGTGTTTTATTTTGCGGTTTTTTTAATTTTATGGCTTAAAAATTTCTGTTTATGGGGAATGATAGTCCATGATGTTTCTCAGGGTGTGTTTCAGTATAACTCAGTGCTTTTTTGTGGCCACACGTGCAAAATGTTAATTTAAACCTGTTTTTTATTCCCCCTCAAGGTTTACTTTTATTTTCCTAAACTTTGTTTTTTGTTGTTATCCAAAGTCAGGTAAACAAATGATAATATTTTATGTCACAAAAAACAAAAGCAATATCATGTTTTTATTGCCATAAAATGAGTTTTTAATTACGTTACATATTTATAATTATGTTTAACTGTAATCAAATTAAGATTATGCAGTTTATGTAACTTAATTAATGAAATATACTTGAAGATTATCATTTAATTTGTTTTCAGTTTATTCCAATAATTCACTGTCACTTATATATCTTTATCATTTGCTTCATTGTAGGGTATTTAATGATATTTAACTTTTTCTGCAAAATAATTAACTGTGTGGCCTATTTATTTCTAATTTGATTTGCTTATTTGGTTGTTACAATTAAAATGTGCAAGAATAATGTAATTATGTTTGAAACTGAATTAAATGCATTGCTATATATTTAATGACATTTGAGCTGAGTTAGGGAATTGCATATTTAATTTGTTTTATTTGGTTATTATTAATTATGATTGAAATAAATGGCAATGTTTAATGCAAATTGCGTTTATTGTTAATTGTAATTGTTATTGTAATTGTTAATTGGGTTTCATATTATTTAATTATGTTTCCTAGTATTTAATTATGTTTCCTAGCATTTAATTGGCTTTCCTGGTACTTAATTGGGTTTCCTAGTATTTAATTGGGTTTCCTAGTATTTAATTGGGTTTCCTAGTATTTAATTATGTTTCCTAGTATTTAATTATGTTACCTAGCATTTAATTATGTTTCCTAGTATTTAAATAGGTTTCCTGATATTTAATTGGCTTTCCTGGTACTTAATTGGGTTTCCTAGTACTTAATTGGGTTTCCTAGTTTTTAATTGGGTTTCCTTGTATTTAATTGGGTTTCCTGGTACTTAATTGGGTTTCCTAGTATTTAATTTGGTTTCCTAGTATTTAAATAGTTTTCCTAGTCTTCAATTGGGTTTCCTAGTATTTAGTTGGGTTTCCTAGTATTTAATTACTTTTGATGCGTTTAATTTTGTTTTGCATTGATTATGTATCCTTTTCTAAGTATTTAATTATGTTTGTGATTTTTTTTTTGAAGTTTTGCAAAAAAAGGTAAATATAATAATAAGAGGGAGAAGTTTGAGTGTTGTTCAGTTTAAGGATGAAGTCTTTCAGGACGTTCTCTAATAACATGTTTAAGAAAAGCACAATTGAATGTAAGTGGAAGATTTCCAAAAAGATACCAAAAACAAGAATTACTATAATTTGAAAAATAGCAGATTGCAGTGATTTAGGAGTTTGGTCACAAGGGAAAGTGCGCAATTTTCCGCTTGGTGGCGCACCGGAAAACACATCCCAAAAAATAAGAAAAAGGTTTTCAATTTTTCCCACATTTTTCTCCCTTTTTTGTGATTTTACATGAAAAAATTTGTTTCTTAAATCGGTTTTTGTGATTTTACATGAAAAAATTTGTTTCTAAAATCGGTTTTTGTGATTTTACATTAAAGAATTTGCTTCTAAAATCGGTTTTGTGATTTTACGTTAAAAAATTGTTTCTAAATCCGGTTTTTGTGTTTTTACATTAAAAAATTTGTTTCTAAAATCGGTTTTTGTGATTTTACATGAAAATATTGTTTCTAAAATCGGTTTTTGTGATTTTGCATTAAAAAATTTGTTTCTAAAATCAGTTTTTGTGATTTTACATAAAAATATTGTTTCTAAAATCGGTTTTTGTGATATTACATTAAAAATTTGTTTCTAAAATCCGTTTTTGTTATTTTACATGAAAACATTTGTTTCTAAAATCGGTTTTTGTGATTTTACAATAAAAAAAATTGTTTCTAAAATCGGTTTTTGTGATTTGACATTAAAAAATTTGTTTCTAATATCGGTTTTTGCGATTTTTCATTAACAAATTTGCTTCTAAAATCGGTTTTTGCGATTTTTCATTAAAAAATTTGTTTCTAATATCGGTTTTTGTGGTTTTACGTTAAAAAATTTGTTTCTAAAATCGGTTTTTGTAATTATTCATTAAAAAAATTTGTTTCTAAAATCGGTTTTTGTGATTTTACATTAAGAAATTTGTTTCTAAATTCGGTTTTTGTTTTTACAATAAACAATTTGTTTCTAAAATCGGTTTTGTGATTTTACATTTAAAATTTGTTTCTAAAATCGATTATTTTTGATTTTACATTAAAAAATTTGTTTCTAAAATCGGTTTTTGTCGGTTTCTTCAAATTAGCAATTCATGTAAGTTACTAAAGAGTAATTTGAATCTGTTATTGTTATTTTCTAGTTATTTATCACAGTTACAGGTTGTTCCAGAAATTCCTGAACACTTAAGTTTTTATTTTTGCCACTTTTATTTTCCAAAATGGCCGCCATTCATTTCCTTCACAATTGGTATCGTTCAATCTGCAGTGAAAATAAATGCTTTGTCGCCTACAGTGATTGAATCTTCTTTTTTGTTCTCTCTCTCTCCATTTCTTAAGTATTTTCTTTTTTTCTTCTTCTTTTTAGTTTCTTATTTAGACTTAATGCAAGTCAGCCATGTTAAAAAGAAATTCACAGCCGGCTTTCCATACATAAAAAACTTATTTTGACTGCTTAAGATTTCAAAGTCTTTACCCTTCTTCCCTGTCTACCATGTGTTACCTCCTTTTTGCTCCTTTCTTATTTTTAAATTCACTTTCTTACATTTTTCTTGGGATTTTCCCCCCTTTCTTTTCATTCAATTTTTTCTTCTTCCCCAGAAACTCGTATTATTCTTGAGACAATTTGCGGTAAGTTCACTCACAAAAGGAGCCGAATATCCTGATTGACTAATGAACTATATTTTCCATCTTAATTAAATTAATTATCATTAATTTTGAATTTCAGTAATTTTCAATCTTTAGATTTTCGGAAAAAATGTTCAAGGATTTCTGGAACGGGTTGTAAATGGTGCAAGGGATTCTGGGACGTGTTGTGAGGTTTGGGGCATCTTCATATGGGCGTTTTGGCCCTAATTCACCAATAAGGCCTTTGATTAGTGTTTTTTCCCTAAATAAGGTCAGAAATATCAAATTGCTTTTGTGTGGAGTCTGTAAGAACTCAAATTATGACATTCGTATAAGCGAAGACATTGGCTCGCTATAACGAATTAATTTCGTATCTCGGGGGAAAATGCTTTTCTTTGAGAAAACTTTGGAAATTAGTTTATAAATGCTTGGTTTCGTGTTCAAGATGTTCCAACTGGACTTTTTATAGCGAAATGAAATACGTATCTCGAGGGGGGAGTAATGGGATGTTTCTTGAAGATTTTTTAAAGATTTTGTAAAGAATCTGCATCTTACCTGGCTCGATTCCAAGCAGTTGTGCCACATGACCGCTTGCAACACCAACACCCACAGCACCAGGTGCAATTGCCAATTGGCACTCATCCTTTAATTGAGAAAGATCTTTGTCAGGTCTGTGACTGCTGGAGAAATGTGAGCAAGTCGTCTTAGGTTTCTCGCATTTTGCCTCCAAGTGATCCGAAGCGTGGCAAATCGCACAGACGACTGTCAGTCTCGGCTGCACAGCCACAAGTTCACATTTCTTGGCCCAGCCTCCAATACACTTCGCATCCACTCACCCTCTACTTGCTCCACCTCCTCCTTCTCCTTCTCCTTCTTCTCCTTCCTCCTCCTCAGACTTTCACACAACACTTTCTTCGCTTTGCCCCATTCATGCCTCATCTCAATTTACACTGAAAGCAAGAGGAACCGATCAGAAAACGCATTCCTGCCTCGGTTCTGCCGCATTTCTGCATGCATTTCCCCGGATTTCCAGAAGTTCTGAGCAGTTAGATACATTTTTGCTTCATTTCTGGCAAATATCTGCTGATTTACTGAGGTTATGAGCAGTTAGACACATTTTTCCTGCATTTCTCCTTCATTTCTGCCAAATATCTATAGATTTACTGAAGTTATGAGACTTAAACTTGTTTCTTCTTCATTTCTGCTACATATCTGCAGATTTTCTGAGCAGGTAAACACATTTCTGCCAAATATCTGCTGGTTTACTGAAGTTCTGAGCAGTTAGACCCTTTTCTGCTTCATTTCTACGTCATTTATGCCAAATACCTGCAGACTTACTAAAGTTCTGAGCAGTTAGACACATTTTTGCTTCATTTCTGCTTCATTTCTTCATTTCTACCAAATATTTGCTGATTTACTGAGCAGGTAAACACATTTCTGGCAAATATGTGCTGGTTTACTGAGGTTCTGAGCAGTTAGACACATTTTTCCTGCTTTTCTCCTTCATTTCTGCCAAATATCTATAGATTTACTGGAGTTCTGAGTACTTAAACGTGTTTCTTCTTCATTTCTGCTACATATCTGCAGATTTTCTGAGCAGTCAAATACATTTCTGCCAAATATCTGCTCATTTACTGAAGTTCTGAGCAGTTAGACCCTTTTCTGCTTCATTTCTACGTCATTTATGCCAAATACCTGCAGATTTACTGGAGTTCTGAACAACGTAAGCATGTTTCTTCTTGATTTCTGCTAAATATCTGCTGCTGCTGGTTTACTGAAGTTCTGAGCAGTGAAACACATTTTTGCTCCATTTCTTCTTCATTTCTGCCAAATATCTGCCGATTTACTAATGTTCTGAGCAGTTGGACACTTTTCTGCTTCATTTCTACGTCATTTCTGCCAAAAGTCTGCAGATTTCGTGAAGTACTTAACAGTTAACTCAATTCTTCATTTCAACTAAGTATCTTCAGATTTCCTGGAGTTCTTGTCAGTTAAACACATTTCTACTTTTTATCTTCTTCATTTCTTGTTGTGTATTTCTTGCTATAATCTGCAGATTTCCTGTAGTTATGAGCAGCTAAACTCATTTCTACTGCATCTCAGCTGCACTTTTGCGGAATTGCCGAAGTTCTTTAGCCTCATTGTGTACAATTTGTTAAGAAAGTCAAGGAAATTGCAAGAAAATGCTGAACATTGCAGGAAATGCAGGTTATATTTGCAAGAATCTGAACAATTCTGCAGCATTTCTCAAAATCTGCTCAAGTTTCTGTAAGTTAGGGGGCTTCTGAAATCGTTTTCATTTTCCTTCAACATTCCTTCCAGTTCTTTTTGCAATGCTACAAGATCCTTCACAAATTCATAGCAAGTTTTATTTACAATTCTGCAAAATTCTGTGGAAATCTACAAGATTATTTCCAGTTCTGTAAGATTTCTTTCCAATTCTACGAAATTTCATTCCAATTCTACCTGATTTCTTTCTAATTCTAAGTGATTTCTTTCCAATTCTGCCAGATTTCTTTTTAATTCTTCAAGATTTCTTACAATCCTACAAGATTTATTACAATCCTACAAGATTTCTTACAATCCTACAAGATTTCTTACAATCCTACAAGTTTTCTTACAATTCTACAAGTTTTCTTACAATTCTACAAGATTTCTTACAATTCTACAAGATTTCTTTCAAATTCATCAAGATTTCTTACAATTCTACAATATTTCTTACAATTCTACAATATTTCTTACAATTCTACAA
>WWPM01023351.1:0-17553 GCA_023279145.1 Glomeris maerens
TTTTTTTTAATTAATTCAATCTTATAGATATTTCCGATATGTAAAATGGAGCAATCGATGTGACGTTATAAATATGTATGTTGTGCCTGGCAGCACGGAAAATCAATATAAAATACCCCACCCAACACGTAATCATTGTGTATGATTTTAGGGGATGGAAACAACAAACAAAACAAAAAAGCAAAAGTTAAAAGTTAAACCGGTAGGAAATACTTTTAGAAGCGAGGGAAAAAAGATACCGGCAATTGGCGTTGAAATGCCAATCTGCATTTTAATTATAACCTGTTGCAAAATACATGAATGATTAATGTCGAACAAGATCAACAAGCAGCGCTAAACAGTTGAAAGTAGATTATTCGAAACGTGTTGAAACATTCAATTAGCGTAGGAGGTTTTTGCGTGCTAAGTTTTTGGGGAAAGCGGCAACACCGAATTATGACGTCACGGACGCCCAGGATCCAGTTACGTAATTTGCTCGTTGACAAGTGTGCACAACGGACAAAACACTTAAAAGTGCATTTTGTGATTGAACGTCCGTTTGCTAAACATCTCGCACTCTGTAAAATAACTATACTTATGGGGTTGTCAGTGTTGCCAGCCATTTGACTCGCATAAAACATGTATTTATGTGACGCGAGTGTTTATACTGTTTATACAGGCGCCATGTGGGCAAGGCAGCGTAGGCTATAGGCAACAGGTCCTAAGCCAGACTTCATGTTCAATATACTATGTACATGAGTATACAACGCAGCAGCTGCTTCATTTACTTCCATAGCTTAGGGGATGCTAGCTCACAGACGAATATATCTAAATATTCTCTTATTATCAAGGGACTCGTTTGTGCCTTTACTGATTCTACTGCATAACGTCAGCAAAGGGACATCTCATAAAACTGAAATCAGCATTCATACAGTGCATAATTTTTCCAACTCATTAGAACGGCATGTTCTTTTAATGTCATCATGCAAAACATAAGCTCGATATACACATACTGTTCGCCTTTGCAAATATTATAGTCCATAATTTATAGCAATTATACTGTAACAATTTAGTTACATTTTTACATACATTTACATATTTCTAGCAAATAACATTTTTATTTTCAAGAGTACCGCATGGTAATGAATGTACTTAAAGATTGATGTCGATCTTACATTAATTAGTGGCCTACCAAAAAATATTTTTCATTTTATATTACAAGTATATATATTTTATATTCAAGTATTATTGTATGGTTGAATTACAAATCGTTTCCTTTAAAAGTTATTGCCTTGTAAGCCCGTACATACTACATAAAGTACAACTTGTATAGCATACTGTACAACTGCAGATATATTATTTCTGTAACACATAAGATAAACAACACATAACCTAAAATTTGCAGGAAGTCAAGAATTACTGCGCTCCATTTTTTTCTCACTGCAACTTATGTTTGCCCAATGCTGCTTCTCCATTATAAGCCAATATCATCGCTGCATGCATATGACGTTAATTACCAATTTTCTGCTATATTTTTGGAAACAGTGATGAATTATTTATTTTCCATTGATGAATTTTTTAATTCTATCACTCTACTAGTTGCCCCAGTTGCATAAGATTATTTTACATTAATGATTACTAGAATATAAGTTATAATTTACTTCCCCTGAATTGCGTGTCTGTTCAACTTCACCTCAAATTACATTTCGAACTATTTGATACAAGGCAGATGCTACTATCTTGTGAATTGAAAAATGATAGTGTTGAAGGCGACAGTTAGGACATGTACAGTATCAAGTAAGGCAGTTTGGCAAAGTGTCATCTGGACATGGGCCAGTCTATGTGACTGGGATATTGTTGACACCAGAAAAAGACCCGAGTGGGTTATAATTGTAGTAGGTTAGTAGTTTACAATTTTTCCACCATTGTGACGAGTGATTACATTTTCAGTTCATCAATGTTAACTGTAAAACAAGGACACCTTTTCTTGGCATTAGCAACTTCTATTTTTTACTTGTTTGAGTCTTAGCAGCTAAGATTTTCAAAGATTATATATAATACCATAACGGTGTTGCCATGCAGGTGGTCAACAGTAGCCTATCCAAATGCATGCCAAAGGTCAACCAACATATCACATGGACCCTCTATATTATTACAGCATGCCAAATGATGCTGTATGATAAATGCATATGGAGCTGTTCTTTTGGAAGTTGAAAAAGCTGTCATGTTTCTATTTTGGAGTTGGACCATAATTTCTTTTAGGGCAAGAGCTTTTAGGCAACTGGTGCCCAAATTGACGGATTGTGTTTACAAAAGTTTTGCCACTTCCGGTGCTCGGTGGAGTTGGGGAAAAAGATTGATATTACGTAAACATGGAGGGGAAATATTGAGGATTTGCGACGATATTTGACGATTGGTGAAAGAAAAGCCAAGTCTCTATGGGTGGTTGGTGTCCAGGGACATTTTTATCACCCCATATAACGCATCTAGAATGACGCCATGGCCTGCACAAGCGCCGTGTGCTGATTTATTTCCCAGGCGGCCATTTTTGTCAGGGACATTGACCCGAGCGCTGGCGATAAAAGCCATAATACATGTATAAATAAAATGCGAGCAAAAGGCAAAATATTTCACTCCCACACCGATGGGTGCAGTGTTTTTTATTTGCAATTTGAATTAAGCTTTTCATCGGCATTGCAAACGAATCAATAAATAATATGCAGTAGGTGAGTTATACAACTTTCAGCAGCAGTGACATGGGAATTTCCATTGCCAACCAACCATCTTCCTGAAATGTTGTTTCAGCTAGCTATATACAGTATGTGGGAGTTAAGTTAGCAACCTCTATTTGGGTTGGCATATGTTGAGAGAAACAAGGTTCTCAACTGAGATTATTTATTGTTAGGTAACATGTCGATAATTGATTTCGATTGGCCTCTGTTTTCGATCTAACAATGCCCAAATAAATATATTTCTCAAAAATCTCATTGCAGAGTTTGAATGGCTGCAATGGAAACCATTGAAATATTCCACTCTGGTTCGTTTTGAGTTATATGCGCTGAAATTATATTTGGCTGCACTAAGCAAGGCCATTGCAGATACTCAGTATTAGCAAGAGTGGCATATACATATATACAAGTTGTCCCCATTAACTATCCAATTTAATTTTAAAACCGTAATTTCAACGCTTACCCTACTTGCTCATTGGTTTATTTTAGGATTCTGCAATTTTTGGATAGTAAGTAGTACTACATACTCCAAAAATATTTTATGAAAATCCCATAATAGTTCAGAGACCCAATTACCTAATTGTTATTTTCCCCATAAAAATGACTTTTTGGCGTTACCTTATAAAGAATTACAAATATCGAATTTATTAACCTTTTCCTTCTTCTTTTGACTTAATGCTACTAAATTTATTTCTGATTGAATGGAAAAGTTTATTCAGAAGTACGCTTCTTAAGCATCATTATGAGTTGGGTTTTCTTTTTTTACTTGAATTAAGTTCATTACTCACTGTCTAATTTATTCATGCTATGTTTATTAGAGGTGTGAGAATTTTATGATTGTCATTAGGGTTTATGATAAAGCGCTCCCACAAGCACAGCGTGCCGCAATTAAATTGCTTCTTATTGTTATTTCATGTGTGATTAGAACAAGTTAAGCACCTTTCGTATGGTTGAAACAAAAAACAGCTCAACTCCTTATATCTAGCTGTTGCACCTGCAACAGAGACGATTGTCATTGTTATCGTTATTGCATCTGGTAACCAGCGTGCAAAAATAACATGGCTCCTCGATGTTATCCAACGTTGGCTTGGGGGGTTGAGTAAGATTTCTTGAGCAATGAGCACTGCTGGAGAGTTAAGTTGCTGGAGTTTAGAGAATGAATTTTTGGAGTTGGCTGGTGGCGCTGTGATCGCCGCCAACAAGCATGGCCGCACATTTTGCCAGTTGTGCTTGTATAAATAACCGCGGAAGGTATCGGTTGACAGCACTAATAATACAGAAAGTCCAAAGTGGAGGTCAGACCCGGAAGGATTTTTAGCTAACCATGAGCATTGGGGTCATCCGCGGCGCAGGTGCGGGGGCGTTGGTTGTGATCAGGGTGGGGGAGCCACTTGAACAAAACCAATATGCAATATATGTACTTTCATCAAGTGGTTCTATATAGGCGGACATTGACTCTTTTGGCCTCATCTGCGCTCTCTCAATTGCAAAGCAACGCAGTCAACCCAAATACCAACCCTTTGATTTCAATTGCATGCAACAGTCTTACATTTCCAAGTCCACTTCTAACCATTCACACTTTTCATTTCACATCCACCATTATGTACAGTACACACAACGGCTACCATTGTGCAATTTGCATATTCGCCATCGAAGGCTATCTTGCATAGAGTAGATATGTAAATTCATTTTTATGAGTTGATAATTTTTTCTTTGCTCGGTGAATCAACTTCATTTATGATAGTAGGCTATTATACAGAACCATTTTATGCTAAGTTTTCAAACAACTGCCCAGCAGTGATATGTTCTCATCTTTTTTTTCTCCTGCAGGGCGAATTCAAAAGTGATCTCACAATCTTGGTGGTGTTACAGTGCTCAGTTTTGTTATATGCTGTACTATGTAATACGGTGAAGATTGTAGAAGTCATTTTGTTGTATAGTATTTATTGAGCACTTAAAATATTCACAAAAGTTGAAATGACGAAGTATTTCGAATAACGGAGCAGTTGTAACCAACAAAATAGGGCTGACTGAACCACGGCATGAACTATATGAATTAAAAATGAGTTATGTATTCAATATTCGCTAGGTGACAGCAGTATCTGGATTATCAATGTAAATATTATTTTTGTTGATATATATGTAGTGCAAATAATTATTAATTATGAAAGCAATGGCCACTCCTGTACATGCATACAAATACCTACACAATTTCCAAGAATTTGTGACACTGCATGTGTGGAGAGGTGTCGAACTTTGGCTGCAAGTAGGTTATTGTGGGGTCAAAAAATATTCTTAACGTAATAACACTATCACATAAACTTAGGTCAACTGTGTCTATTATGCAATTCACTCCCCATTGTATGTTGAGTAACTTTATTTTGAACTGTTTTTATTGTTATTTATGTTCAGTAACCACGAATATAATGTATTGTAGGGAGGCCTATCTTTTGTTTAGCCCACGATTAAGCTTTCCTGTCGATTTCTTTCAGTCGTCTGGTTTATGAAAGCATTTCGTAAAAAAGTAGAAGCTGTTAGAAATTCAAAACTGGTTTTGTGAAATAAAATACGAAAGGAATTATGAGTGAGCTAATTTGTAATGATGCTTTATCATACTCGAATCCTTGGTAATTAGGGTGTAGGATACGTTTACCAAATATTGATCAAATTAGCAGTTATTTCACCAGCAAACAAAATCGTATAAATAATCGTGATTGTGAATATGTACACCGATTTCAATTAAATATGGCAAAAGAGTTGTAAATTATTCATCTGAATAGGTCATTGTCTGAACAAAGGGATAAAATGGCAGGTAATATATGCCACAATTTTTGTTGAATTGCTGCATAATTTACCATGCTTTGCAGTTTTATCACAAATTTGGAAACCTGTTTCTTTCTTCTTGATACAGTATCTTGAAATTTTATTATTATTGGTGTTTCAGAATAGTTATGTGGCTTTGCACTATAAGAGGGTCATGTTTGACCCGCGTCAAACACCGAAAATCTCGTCGTTAAAATGCGTTTTGTCGCCATTTTGTTGTACAGTAGCCCCAGGTATGAGATGAAAGGGGAAACTCCTGCTTTAAAATGGAGCGTTTTTTATGATATATGTACAAAAAAATGGAGGAGCAAAAAATTGTTTAAACTGGTTAGAGCTAGGGTCGTCAAATGTTGTCTTAATGATGTCCAAAGAAGATAGGAGCAGATTGTTAGGTAATCGACTGGCAATTGTAGAGATATTTCAAGTTGAATGCTCAATAGGAATTAGGTGGTGTGATTTACGTCTGGAAAGTGTGATTTACGATCGACAGAATTAAAGAACATTACTTGTCGCTGTTTTTTCCACTGCTATTCATCATTTGGTTCTAAGCTGCGGCCGCAATATGTGTTAATCATGTCAACTACTTACTATTCCACTGACCACTCGGCCGCCATGTTGTTTTTCTTGATTTACCCTCATTAGTGATGCCATTTTTAGTGCCATACTAAATAACCGTCTTTTGTCGCACTTAGAATGAAGACAAAGTATGAATACATTGTAGCACGGTTGGACAAAAAATTGTTTATGGAAATGTTTTATTCCCCTGCAATATCCTCGCACATGTAATCTTTTTATTGTGTACTGTTTTTAAATAGTATTTTGTAGCACAGATTACACACTAACTGACTGCTTTTGCTTGAACTTGACAGATATAAATAACTTTACATAAAATCAATGCTACATGTCTGCTTAAACCGAATTATCGGAAGCGTTACGCAGTTAGAACAAAGCTCGATTTACTGCAATATAATAATACAGATGTTTTTAACAATGCAATAAATAAACTTTTCTATATTGCCCTATATGACATTTCTTTCATACAGGGACTCTATCAATAGTTTCACATTTCTGTGTCAAGAAAATCCACAGAAAATGCACGAAACTAGATGTATAAAGTGAATTGCTATTTCCTGGTTAAATTATTCAAGGGTAGAGTTACTTTTGCATGTGAAATTCCCTGACATTTCCCTGAATTTGACTTCACAGATTTACCCTAACAGCGTTCATATTTTAATGCCGTATACAGGAACATTAATTTGTATATAATTTTATTATTTTTCAGTTTATCTATAAACATTTGTAGTATTATTTTTAGCTATTTTATTATCTGTTTTTATTGTTAAAATGACATTGCACGGCTATGAACAAGTTATGCATAATGTGTATACTAACAATGAGGAGTGTGTGCAATTAGCTTATTTTTCCGTCTTTATTTATCGCGTATGCAAAGGAGTTTTGCAGATCTCAGTCATTTAAATATTATATAGCCACAAAGAGAAAGAATATTAAGCTGAAGGCCGGTGGTTGTTACCATTCATCCCATGCATGAAATCGCCTTGTCACTTGAATTAAAAAACCACACATGAATGCATGTTGTTTGCAAACTGCCACGCATGATTTTCAATTGAAAAAGACAATCTGTCGTTTTATCAAAATCCGCATTAGATAGGTTCGTGTAGGCGAATCTACACAAGTTAGTGCCTATATAAATAGCATGTGCCCACATGTGCATTCTCTTATGTAATTCTCGTATTGTCTCATTTTGAAATCCACATTCCTTTACTATCTTCTGCACCATCCCTTTGTGCAACTTACTTTTTGCTGTTTTTTCCACAATGACATAGAAATGTGGAAGTTGTGATACCTGTTGAATAATTCTGTTCCTGTCGCAGATACCGATCTAATAGGATAATTGATGACAGTTCAGTTGTGTTGTATATACAAAGTAACTTAAATAAACAATTTCAAATCTTAATATTTACTACAGCAAATGCACCAAAGTTTGAGGTGGGAGTCGTTTTCTGTAATATGAATGTATACAATAAGCATCTTAATTTTCAATATGAGTGAAAAAGGAAAATGAATTCATGAAAAGTCTAGGATGAAATACAGGCACTGTTTTGACTATTTTTGTTGCGATAATTGGCTATACTTCAACTGGCTGTAAATAACCAACGTACCAACGTATGTACTTTTCTTAACAAAAGAATATACAAGAAAATACGGTGCACATTGAAAAGCACTAGCTGTAATTGATTGTAAATTACAGTTCTGCTTGTATTGATTATCTAACTGTCTAAATGGTTTAACTTAATGCCACAACATATATTTATTGAAAGATTATTTTATGCATTTACGATTATCTATTCAAGGGTATCTGGGAGGGACCACATTCTGTCAAATGCCACACTTTAAATATAGATGAGGGCAAGCTGCTGTGTGTGCTGCATTTCAGATTTTCCTACTCACCGTGTGTATTATTTGGGGATAAACTGGCAGATAAGGCAAACTTTCGCATTTGTTACTTTTCATTCCTTCTCATTCCTTCTCATTCTTCCCCACTGAGTAAACGCATTCAATGTGACACGCCTCTTAATCAAAGTTGACCATGTATGTTGTATATACAGTAACGGTTTCAATTTGTTCAAGCAAATTGACTACCTGTGCAAATTAGTCACAGGTGCAAAAGGCAAATAAATATACATATGGCAAATGTTTTATACGAGTTTTTCGTTGTATTTATAATAAGAAAATTTGCTGTGTGCACATACTGTATAGTGATGCTACTTTATTAATAACCGTCGATTACAAAATATTCGACTTTAATATTTCTTGAATTAGCACTGTTTATGGGACTTTGCTTCAACATCTTGACCACAGACCAATAATTTATAACGAATGAAATAACTTGCTCTTTGATTAGCTATTCAGTAACATAAATTGTATTTGGAAGTGATACTTCGTACTTTGAATTCGTTTCAACTTCCGTGTAGTTGATTTTTTGCAAGACACATAATGGAAAAAACAGAACATGATTTAAGTTTATAACTTTTCCATAAACGTTGGCAACGATGCGCTAGTAAAGTATAGAGTTAAACCTTAGTTTTGTTTCCTTTTAGACATTTCTTAGTTAGCAATACACGTCTTTCTTATATGTTGGAGGTAGCTGCAAAGTTTCAAACATGTCATAGAAACTTTGATATGTACAAGAACCGAGTGAATATGCTGAAGTGTACAGTTCTTTTTAACAATATAGAAAATGGAACTGTATCCTGCATGTATGTATATACTTTTTGCAGCTGAAATTCGAGACAGCTCAACTTATCAGAAAGCCAAAGTGGCTTCTTCATTTTATAGATACGGATTTGGGATGTCTGCATGACTTAAAAACGCCGAGGGAGGAAAAAATCTACAGAACTCTGTTAAACCTTAGCTACTAATGCCTTTACATACTTATTATATAAAAGGGATGATGGTGTACTCACATGCAGTGTCTGGTAAAATGTCATCAGCTCTTGGTATTTTTCATTTTCCTCACCCTTGGCTTTTCAAGTTATGCGGTCAAGAACAGCTGAATGCACTCACAGAAGAATGTAATGTTTTGTTTGCATTGCAATTAGACAATTTGCATGTTTCATTCAAGGGATTATTTTGTTTTAATTCCGTGTCTGCACACGAGCTTAATTTCTTTTATCTGATCTCTTAAAAATATGTATGTGCAGAAACAAACGTCACTTGTTGCAATTTAAGTCTTTTAAATCGACCCAAATATGTCAATCACAACTGTAACTAAATTGATAAAATGAAATCAACTGTCACGATTGTCAGGATTGCTTTAATTCAATGTTTGAGCACGTGGCTTTGGAAGGCGCCGATTTTTCATGCGTGGGCAGTTAAAAAAATTAAAAATCGTGAAAACGAACAGATTTTCAAATCTACGAACTTGTTAACATTTTATGAAAATAATGGTATATGGGCTACAATACAAAGAGAATAGCGCACTTGTAGATTTATTGGACTTGGCGAATAGCTACCCTTGGATTAAAATATCAAACTCGTTTATGTTTGAGGACAAATGCATTTATGAGCAATCTACCAGATATGGCGGCTAGCTGCTATACAACTTCCTAAATCTACAATTTCAATGGTTCTAAAAAAATGCGAGTTATTGTTATTGCGAACTAAATTTTCACTAACTTGATTTTTTTTTGCTCGAAAATTCGATTAACAATCTAAAAATACACCACTTGTCATTTTTCTAGAATAAATATTTTTTTCTGAATTGCCCACATGCCTCATCCTACTTTGTATTCCACTACTGTCATTCTCACTGACCAACGGTTCTCTTTTTTTTATGTTCATAGGCATTTTCAGTTCTCTATATCGAGTGAGAAACTATACCGTTTGTGTCAAATTTCCTTCAAGCGGCCGTAGACTGACAAAAAATACTTATTGTTCTTATATTCCATCTGAAAGGTAATACACTCGAACCTTTCTATCTTGAATATCATGGGGAAAGAAAATAATTCGAGCTAAAGAGGTTTCGAGTTACAGATGATTTAAATGCGGTCAATTAAAAAATGTTTTAGTTATTGTGTATTGAATAAAAGAAAAGTAGTGGTATGATTGCAGATTAATATACGAAATTATAAATCCATAAAAAATAACATACAAGCGCACTTAACAATAAAAATAGTCTTTCAATGATGTTTGGCGTCAGACTTTTTTCGTTTCTTATTAAGGTTAGCAATAGCTAACAATTTCTGTTGTTGAAGGGTGGTCTTTGGTCATCGATTTTTGTAATTTACACGTATTCCTAAATTCTAGGCAAAGCAGTTTTGAAGGAAATTTGTTCGAGATAAATATGGGAAATACATTGAATTTAAATTTCGAATTCAGGAATTACAGAAACTTCAAGATAAACAGATTCGAGATAGACAGGTTCGACTGTATAATCATGCAAACTTATGAAACTGCCAAAAGGACAGAAATAGGAAAACAACAAATGGTGTAAACTGTTACGAAGATAAATAATTGTTATACGTAAACAACCACTTTTTGGATTTGTAAGATATTTCAATTATCCTGGATGATATTGGAACATACGTATTTGTATATGTTTATTTCTGTCAATTGGCAAAAAAACATATTATAATAGGCTACCGAGCTTCAAACGAATTTGAGATTCTTTGAGTTCAGTGACTTACATGTGTGCCATCAATCTTCAATTGATTAATTAATTATACTAAATTACAATTGAAACAAGATTCTCTAAGTTTAAAGTGTCTTTATATGCGGACTATGTTATGAAATCCATTACATTGATGAACATTATATTGCAAGATATCCATCAGTAAATTGAATTTTTCAAGCATTCATATACACTGTATTACGTTGTAGCCTATATATTGAATATATGTGATTATAAATACAATTGTTAAAACGGTCCGTATTTTGATAATGAACATTTTCTATCTTTTATAACATTGCACCAAAGCAGAAAGACGAGCTTTTCGTTACTGTTATTTCAAAGATGGACGCCAAAAGTTACTTGTATGCCAGTGTCACGTGACGTTTTTAATGAGTTCCGCTGTTTTCTAATGAATGAATGGATGAATGAACTACTGAATGAACGTATTGGGTACGACGCATCTGTTCCGGACACATTGCTCGGCAGTGACGTCACTATCTCTTTTCATCTCATGCAGCATGATGATTGCGTGGGGCCCTGGGGGTTGCCGAGTTCTTGGGTCATGGGGGTCCTTCGTTTTTCTGGGGTCCTACATTGACGGTTTGAAAATTGAATGTGGTCTCGAGATGGTGACGGGAGCGAAAGATGAATATAAACTCCCCTCCATAACTGCACCAATGTAGAGGGGTGTGTGTACATGTAAGAGATAAAGAAAAGACGAGGGACAGAAGAAAGAAAGAAACCAAAGGAGGGCTTAAAGTATAGACAAGTTTCCTCCATAGATTTCTCATAAAATAAGAAATTTAACAGAGTCGAAGAGCATTTGTGCAATTTGGAAATTATCTTTCCAAGTAGGTCATCGAATGGAGCAAGGTCGCCATTTTGTTGTGACATTGGTGTCCATGGTGTAAAAAGTAAAAACAACACAACTTTTGATTGATATGGCAGTATTTCTCAATTGAAATGCACTTGTTTTTTTGGGTCCGTTTATAGGCAACCCAAGCCTTTAGACAACTAAGTGAAACTTATTTGAAATAGTGGTAGTATTTCTTTATCCCATTGCTTGCAGCCAAAACAGACAGTGACATAAGTTGTGAGGGGAAAATATATACAGCATTGGTCGTATTTCATTTTTATGGTGTTAGGACTTCTACAAGTATGTATTACACAGAATAATGCATGCTTTACTTCAGACAAAGGAAACAGTTAATACAATGTATTTGAAAATAACTGTCACCAATTAAATGAAGCTACCCTTTCCAGGGTGTGTAAAAATGTACAGTAATTGCTATTTAATTTAATTACATGTTATTAGAGTTTGCAAAGTGCGCTTCCATGTTCAAAATAATGTACAAGATCTCCATAAAAGGTAAATATGTTTTGTCATATAGAACTTTGCTACAGTATTTTGCACGGAAAGGGTGATAACAGCATTTCAGACCTTAATGTAAAAACATGAAGAGAAACAATAAACCATAATGTATAAAATAAAATTTCCACACAAACGCAGCACATAAAAAAAATTATTTGCTATCATGGGGTACTTGCACTTCATTTGTAGACACAAGACGTTTTGTTCTTTTATTTCTTGGTGTTAGTCGTATAATAAATTTGCTCAAATAGGTAGCAATGTTACGTAAACAAACGAATGAGCAGTTTTCATGATAATTTCTCATCATTCCTAAAATGGTAATATGTAAAAGACATTTTGACCTTGGAATTCAGATTATGCTCGAATGTTTTGGTAACCTTTCA
Organism: Glomeris maerens; assembly: GCA_023279145.1. Lineage (NCBI taxonomy): Eukaryota > Metazoa > Arthropoda > Diplopoda > Glomerida > Glomeridae > Glomeris > Glomeris maerens. The sequence goes on from WWPM01023351.1 coordinate 12,478, forward strand.
TAAGGCCAATGAACAAGTTCACTGGATCAGGTTCGGTTTAAATGAGACCTGTTATAATTCGTCTTTTCGTAAAAAAAAAATAACTCGAATTGATGTTGCATCGTTGTGTTCATTCACGAAAAAAATCCGTTGGGGATTTTCAACCAAATCAGTATTCTTCCTTTCAGTTTGTACAAAGTCAATAGAACTGTGTTTAAAATAACCTTCTATGAGAACGCAACTTTTTTGGGGGTTTTGTTAGCATTTTTAGTATATTCTTTCAAAGTTTTGTAATAGACACAAATTGTCTGCACCTTTCCGCTGTTTTTGTGCTTCTTTTTTATGTGACGCATATATGCTTCAGCTCACACAGCATGTTGGGCATACCTTGGCTGGTTTTGTATATCCACTACAGTCACGCGATGAAAATTGTGTACCATAACCAAAGTTTTAATAGGTTAGAACGAATCTAAAAAGTCACCACAGTAGGTTTATGGAGAATGGAACCACAACTCGCACTTTCTCTATTGACATAGTAGGGGGACACTTCTCATTGAACCAACAATAAAATTCTGTCTATTTTGCCGTTGGCTCTATTTGGATCAGAAGTTTCTTGGTGCGTGTCAAATGTGTATATGAATGTTAACATATGCTGCTCATTGAAGCATTATTCTGTTCAGACCATTTGTCCAACATAAGTTGTTCAATATCGCGTAGTATGCGAATACACGAATTAGTGGTATTCAGTTACATATGTAATGAAAGTCGTGTTTACAAAATAACAAGGATGCTATTAGTCAGCTCAACACCTACAAAGTTGGTTGATTATAGGCTATAACAAAAAAAAGTTATTCAGAAACGTCACATTAAACCAGCATGGGAATATTCAAAATTACCGAAAATTTTAAACGACATGTAAAATCGTTTCAGTAGTCCGAGAAGTTCCATAGAGCATCATACAAATGTAAGCATTGAAAAATAATGCTGTGTAAATATTTTTAAACCCGTTATTTAGAGATTAGCTAATAAAGCATAATTTATTTTATGGTGTTACTCGGAATTTTATGCATTTGGTCCCCTTTTTTCAAATTGCACTTCTTTACGTATATCCTAATTTCATACAATTATACCGCATTTAGTACTTTGCCCATTATCGCAATTAGTTTCTTATTCTTAAATAGCAAAAATGTGATACGTTGGCTACACATTTATACAGTATTCACTTACATGTAATTGAATAATAGTCGCCAGACTGCTAGTTAGTAAGTGTCAAGTTTGTTGTTCATCGCAAGAGAAGCAATATAAAATACATATAATATGTGCTAGCTTGAAATGGAATTATAGTTTTTAAATGGCATACAATAGTAGCACACTGAGTACTGAAATTTGTATTGTTGCATACGTAAAAAAACAGCAGATGCATGAATTTTTAGACACTGCGTTTAACATGACCTACAATGCATGCGTGCAAGTAAAAACAAAAAGTTTTGCGGCTTTTATTCACAAGGTTTTTGGGTACATACCGTGTGGTCTTCATAGTCTGGTTCATTTTGTGGTACTCTCAAAAACTCCTCATTGTCATTGTCCACGAGCAATTGCAAATCATGGCCTTTGTGTCCACTACGGTGTCCACGCGAATGTCCATGCTGATGAGGATGATGAGGGAACTTGGCAGCAGCAAGTGGCAAGAGTAAAAGCAAAATCAAAACTGACCACCGCTGACCAGCACCCAGAGATGCACCCAGGGCGCACATTGCACCCTTTGACCAGCAACCTGCTTTCAGCTTTGCGGGGAAGTCTCTTACTTTTGTCCCTTGAATAACTGCCTAGAACTCCCCCTTGTTACTTGTCACTAAACTTATGTGTCACCCCTTTCCTTGCTAAAGTGTTTTGCAATTAGTTCGATCTTCCTGTAATTCCAACTTTCTTCTTATATCTTCTTCCTCTCACTATCTTTGCTCTCTTCCTTTTTGTTGCTCAGTCTGCAACAGACTGACTGACTCTGCTTCTGGCCAATGACGACTTCTTCACTACTACTTCTTTGGTAGGGGGTTCACACACTGTCTTTGAGTGCTAGCACAGCCGACCGCCGTGTGGGAGCGCTGCTGTTCAGCAAATCACATGACGACATCATCACTTTGTCTTGCAAAGATTGCATGCATGTACACTGCTACTGTCACAGAGACTATCATTCAAATTGTTCTTGCTGCATTTAAAACCACAATATACGTTTATCACCAATAAATAGACGCTTTGAAGGCTTTAGTTTTTCCTATAGCAACACATTTGCAACCTCAATTGCAAATCGATTGGCTGGCCCCTCCTTTATGTATTGTGGGCCCATGTGGAGACTCTTTATTGCAAGACAGTCTTTTCTTGTTCTTTGTCCAAATACCCACAAAAATGTGTCACAGTATTATGAAGCTGCGAGGATTTTGTTAACGCAAATGTAGGATGTAAATTGAGTAGCAGTCAACTGGCATATAATGTTGGAAAATAATTTGGGTCATATAAAAATGTACCGAAGAATGTTTTAATTAGCATTGCTAAAGTTCTATGGTTAAGAATAAAGCTATAAAAGGAACGTCGTATATGCATAATTACATAGTTGGCAGTATTTAACTGAATTTATACTAATCAGTTAGCCCAATAATAATTGGCGCCAGCCATTGGTCTCTTATGTAATACCTATGAGATAATTAGAAAATATTAGCTTGTGGAAATATTTTGGTAAGTCATATTAAACACTTCGTATCTTACTGAAAATTTTACTAATAGTACAACTAATTATGCTTGGCATCTGTGTCCACTAAGGGTGTGTTAATATGTCTGTTGAAGCATTGGTTGAAGTCATCCAAATCGGTTCTCGGGTTCTCAAATTTCCTTTTTTTTTGGAAATTAGTCTTTTGTACCTTCCCCCCACCCTCCAATTATACTTCATTGGAACTAATCATGTGTTATTTTTGAACTAAATGGAATTTATAGAAAGCCTGTGCAGTTGTGGTTTCTGATGATGTCACTCGCGGAGGTGAAGGATAGGGAATGTTATGTTGCAGTTCCAGAGAGGGTTGGATGTAGAGGTTAGTTTTAAAAAATTTCATGTCGTACTGTATGCATTGTTCCGGTTTACAAATAAATTTGGAGACAAACTACGAAATTTCAAAAGTTTTTTTTATTTGTAAATGTAGGTTACAGTAATTTATACAAATATTCTAGACACTCTGAAAGACGTTTATTTGATAATGTCAATAGAATTTGAGGAAGTAGGAAGTGTCTGACGTTTGTGTTATAAATATGGAGAAAAATAGGGGAATTTGTGGTTGTATAAGAGGGAAGATTGTATAAACTCAGAAAATGTGACATTATTTATGAACGGTCCCAAATTTCCCGGGCAATGTACTGCAGGCTATATAATATGTCTCAGTCTGGCCATTTACACAAGGATCCACATTCCACTCATTTGAAAGAGGTTAATATTTCATTAGATTTGCATCAGCTGTCCACGATGCATAAATCTAATCTTAGACTGGACAAAAAATCTGAAATACTTAAGCTAATATATATGGGACTAGTATGATGTATCTGGACGAGAAACAATACAAAAGTGTATACAATTTACTGCGTTCTCAACATCATTACATACAGAATTTGATAAAGAATACAAACAAATGCAAGGTTTTGAAAGACTTTATTTTCTCAATGTCTGTAATGTTTTTGCTTCCATTATTTCACTGATTTTAAAAGCTTTGCTTTTTACGAAACTTTAAATGATTTAGGGCTAATTAAAATTAGTCAAATCAATTAGCTTTTGGTCAATCAGTATAATGTCTGCTCACCCATGTTCATCATTCAATTATTTTGCTGCTGTCTCTATATTCATGCCTATGACTTTCAGATGTCCTTAAGTGGGGAAAGTTATTAATATTGTGTTCGCAAAATGACTTCCATGTCAACTTTTGAATACGTCTTTAGTCGCAGAATTTTGTGTATAATAAGGGACCACTTGAAATCTCCGATAACTTCCGGAATCTGGGAATCATACAGAACTTGAAAATTAGTATTTACCATCTTCACATCTCAAATTCCAATTTGCATATCTCCATGTGCTGAATTTATGGCTTGCGATTTTCGTATTGAATAAACATAATAACAGTATTAAGAACATGTTTAAGAATTTGCCCAAATCCTTTCCCAGATGCGCATGAATACCAAAATATATTTTACAAATTCATAACACACAAATTCGCAAAATCTAAAACTTTACATGAATTTCATTTTTAATGAATAAAGCAAGGTTTTTTAATTAAAATTTACAGCGCTCTCAAATGCCTTGATATGTGTTCGGTCAAACATGACACTATGTGACCGTCACATGTGCATAAAGACAAGACTGCCGCATTAGAAGTGCAAAAAATTATTTAAAGAAAATTCTGTTGTAATTCTGAGAGATCTACTACTTTCGGAAAATTAACGTAAATGTCCGAATATTAGCCCGGGCAAATATTTACATAATTTATTTTTCATTCGGCTACTATTTGAGAAAATTTAGTTCCAGCGCCCTTGTCCTTTCCCTACTTTCTATAATTCTCCCAAAAAATAACTGCATGTAGCACACTTCTGAGCCAGTCTTTATGAAGATGTATGCAGCATCACGTTATTTTTTGCTTAAGTTTGCTTGTTTTTTTTTTGTTTGTGGGTGAAGTGGAAGTGACAAGAAATTAGCAAAACCAGCAAGTACGAATCTAGTTTTGTCTGTCACTGCAACTCGTTAACATACATCACTCTTGACCTAAACATACATGACCTGAATTTATTCTTTCGATACATGTGTAATGAAACAACAGTGACTACATTTCAATGTTTGCAGAGTGCAGTGTACAATGTGGACGCACCTGACGAAATATGCTTCTTTTTGAATTTAGCGAATTTAACAAATATTTCATTTCCATGTTAGTTCCTTATAGTATTGAATACTATTGCGAACACATTACCTGATATTTTATTTTCTTCTTTTGCACAGTTTTTACTCTATAGCCTACTTATTGGTACTATACCCGAAATGAACAAAAAATAAATTGATAACAATTTGAAGGATGG
>WWPM01023352.1:0-16288 GCA_023279145.1 Glomeris maerens
GGCATAGAGTGCGCATGCGCGCGTTCAAATTTCAAATCCAACGGAATCGAACGTGGAAGAACGAGAGAATGGAATGGAATGCAGCAGGGCGGCCATGTTGGAACTCGCCCCTAAACGATATTTCTGCTTTATTCGCTGCCGATTATTAGGCCACTGGGCTTGTTTGTATCGATCGACATGTTGGAGCCGCTCTACATGACTTGACACCCACTTTCGCCTAGCAAAATGGCAGATATTTGTTGTTTTTTTCCCCCCGTTGTTCCATTGGCCACTGTTGGGCGCGAAACGAAACTCGTCGAAAACGCTCGTACTCCCACACTGGATTCGGCCTCGTTTTTCCCCCACTCTTTAAATTCTCTCTCTCTCTCTCTCTCCCTTCGTCTTTAATATTTTTTTGTTTTATCTTTGTTATTCAACGGCTTGCATCCGTCACTCTTATGTGCTGGCAACTCGGGTGTTGGTTGCGTTTGCGGAGTTTGGATTTTTTTTTCGCTTGAGTTTTTGCGGTTGCGCAACTGTAGCAAGAAGGCGCCTCTGCCTGCATATAAAAAGCACGCAACTGGTGCCGACTCTCATTGCAACTCCATTAGCACTAGGAGAAGCAGCTATAGCTACATAGTTAAACCAGTAGAGAACGCTCTTCCTGTGTATATTAATATACCGACATCCATCCAATTAACATATATGCTGATTTGGTTGTTGTTTTTTAACTTTTGCAGGCCTCATCGAAAGATCGTGACAAAATGCGGCCATCAGCGGCCATAATAGCCCTGGTAGTTGCGGTCAGTCTTTCAGGTAATTAATTATGTGTGTGCTTGTTGTTGCGGTTTAATCTGAATTAATTTACCTATTAGTCTAAATTATATGCCACTGTTTTTGCATTGTTTAGGTGATGTGGCCTATGCACAAATTAAGACCAGGCCAGAAACTGGCGGTGAACCTTACAGGGGAACTGGTGGAGGTATATAATTGTTTATTTTTATAATATCGATATATATTAGCAATATTTAACTTTATATATGGTCAGTATAATTTGTACAGATTTAATTCATGAATTCATTTGAGGGTCAGTACATATTAGAGGTTAGGAAACTGTCAAGTTCACATGAGTTTTCTTCTCCCCTTTCTGAATGCATTATTTATATTTTGTTAAGATTATATGCTATGAATGACAACCCACACACATTGTTTGTGTTGTCTCGTAAATATGGTTATTGACTGGAAAAAGAACTTTAAAAATGGAAGAACACGGTAATTACAATTTCCCAGTTCTATTAACATTTTGTTGCCATTATGGGACTGTATTGTACAGTGCATACAATGTGGTGTACCATTTTAGGAAAGTTAATTAACTTATTCCACGCTGAATTGTGGAAACGGTGAATTGAAAACGCCGAGAACACAAAAAAAAATTGACTGTTGCGCGTGAGATGTTGCGAGAAACTTCCTTTTTGTAGTCGTCTCACTATTGTATTGTCTTGTTGTATACTACATATACACTATTGTGATTGTAATGTGTGTGAAACTGTTTGTGATCCGGTGCACTTTGCGACTCTCGCAACACAGTGCGTTACGTGAACAGCCGCGTTGCCGCGGCCGGCATCGACTCCGATATAGCCGCGGTCACCGCCAATTGGTATCGTCACAAGTGGAGATCCGCTGCCGCCACAACCACCACCATCGCACCTGCGCAACAACCTCCACCATCCAGACTGTCCCAACCACCTTCGCATTACAATCCGGTGAAGATAAAACTGGAAGAAGACTCTGCGTCGCTGCACAAGAAGAGACCGAAGCCGGAGAAGAATGGCCATCACAAAAGAAGACACCACCACGGAGAGTACATTCAGCACGCCAAGAAGTTGCAGGCACTTACCGCGGGCTCCTCGGAGTACCGCGCCATCCAGGAAGGATCGTACTTCGATAACCGAACCGTGAAACCGGTGCCGCCGCTGAACACATTAACGAAGGACAATAGATTGTTCGATTGGGAAAGGAAACGGCAAAGACAACAGCAAAGGTACTGGAGGACCACCACGACCACCACGCAGAGACCGCAAGCTTGGGCCGCACGAGAAGGGTATGTGGGCGCGCCGAGTACGCCGAGACCGGACAATGCGGAGCAGGTGAGGAGGAACAGGGCTTGGGCGGAGTATATGGCAAGGTTGTCGTCGTCGTCATCTACTGAAGCTCCTCAACCTGTTGCCGCGTCATCCGGTTCCTCTTCTTCTTCCTCGGTGGCGTACCATCGCGGCAGAAGACCCGCGCTCCATTCCGTGATCCACAACGCGGGAGGCGGTGTCTCGTATGCAGCTGGCAGCTATTTCGCCCACAGGACGTCGTCCAGCGCGAGAAGGGCTACAGTTGGCCCCAGGAACCAGAGAAGGAACCGGGTGACCAGCACGACTGCCTCGCCGACCACAACGACGACAACTACCGCGGCTACGACAACCGCTGCCGCTTGGCAACCACCGGCCGATTACGAAGATGAAGATTATAATTATAATAGTAACAGTAATAACGAGAATAATAATAATCGGAATCGGCATTTTGAAGATGATTACGATGAATCGGTGCATCCTTTGGAACGGTTGCTCCGAGGCTAGCTTGCAATTGCACGCACTGTACCTAATCGCATACATATATTTTTCTTGTTCGTAATTTTGTTAGTGTACGTTGTTAATCTGTGCTTTCAATCTTGGGTTGTCTATATATATAAATATATATATACGTATAGAAGGATAAAGTAAAGGAGATTATTTTTGCGCCTTTTGCGCCACCGAATATATAAGGATTGGATAAATAATAAATACGGTATTTTGATATTTCCTACTGTATGTCGATTGGATTGTTTTTGTTGTTGTTGTTGTTGGCATAATGTTTTATTGGGGACGTTCAACCCGCTTTTTACATTTGACTATTTAGCAGCTCTTGTCGCCAGTTTGTCGTCCCATGTTTTGGTATCTTTTTTTAATTTTCATAAATTCTGTGTTTGGTTTGCGCTCAGCTGAGATCCAGTTATTTATTATTAGGCACTGCACACTTGTCTTTTGCTTGCAGATGAGGTTGTGTACTGTATATAGTAAAAAAAAACAAACAAGTTGTGCGAAGATATAAAGTGGAAAAAGAAACTTTGCAGTTATAATTGGATGTACGTACCTGGTTGGCAGTTGCGGATTGGATCTCGTGTCACCAAAATGTACCGCAGAATGTGAAACCAAATGGTGAAACGATATACAATAAAAAAAATGCCTATATCGTTAGAAATTTAATGAGACCAGCTACTTGTTCAACTCTATCTTCTTCCCAATATACTCGGTTACTTTTAAGTTAGTTTAGACACAGGGTGGTCCGATATCAATTATATTGGTATTATGAGACATTAACTATACGAGTAATAGGAAAACGATGAACGACTGTTGTTTGCTGAATGTTTTTCAGTTTATGAACACGTGGCCAATTAACGCTTGGGTGTTGAAATTTTCAATTCCAGTGAATTTCCTTTTCGGTTTTGAAATTTTGTTTCTGCGCTTTAGAGCTGCGTGGAATTAAAGTTTAGTTTCGTAGTGCATGAGATTAATTCACTATTTAGTAAAACAATTCCCGAATTTAGAAGCAATTATTTTATTATGCAGAATTAAAATTGTGTAATTTTATCATTATTATGGTGTTTTTTCTTTCCTTTTTTATGTTTAGTTTCCTTGTGCCATTGTTGAGTGGATCTTAAAAGTAACTATAGTCAAACCCACCACACTGCTAACTTGCAGTTTGTTTGTTTCCTCGCCATTATACTTTCATTTAAGATAAACTTGCCTATTTATAAGACTTGTTATGTAAAAGTAGCATTCGCGGTGAAGTTCAACATTTTGAATTGGCGATGTGTTAGCTTTACGCACAAGCCCCACACTGTGACTTGACATTTTTGACTCTCGCCCACTCTACGATTACCTGTCATTATGCTACATACCATTTTCAAGTTGTTTTTACGATGTGTAACGATGATAATTTAGACAAACGTGTTTTTCTTTTTGCATAACAATGTAAGACGTGTAGAAATTATAAATGTGTGGGTGTGAAGATAGAAGGAATGTGAATTCCACCCCTTTTTTTGTAATGTTTTCTAGGTTACTATCCTGCTTCTTACTCGCCTTGCGACCAGAGGTCCTGTTACCCCGCAACGGGCAACCTGCTAATAGGCCGCGAGGACCGGCTGTCCGCTTCTTCGACTTGCGGCATGCGGAAACCGGAGAAATTTTGCATAGTTAGCCACCTGGAAGACCCGAAGAAGTGTTTCGTCTGCGACTCGAGTCAACCGGGCAGAAGGAACCACCGCGTGCAGAAAGTGGTGCACCGCCAGGGCAGACGCAAGGACTTGTGGTGGCAGTCCGAAAACGGTGTGGAGAACGTAACCATCCAGTTGGACCTGGAAGCGGAATTCCATTTCACTCACCTCATCATGACGTTCAAGACCTTCCGGCCGGCGGCGCTCTTTATCGAGAGGTCCTTTGATTTCGGACAGACTTGGCGGGTCGGTATCCATCGCTGAGCTAAACTTTAACTTTTCTCGACTTCCCCATTAAACGTAGTTGGAAATCTTGAAAGAAATGTTTATTAACCCTTTTCTTTTTTATAGATCTACAGGTACTTTGCGTACGACTGCGCGCAGTCGTTTCCCGGTATCCCGGTCGGTCTGCCGAAGAAGATCACGGACGTGGTGTGCGATTCGCGCTACTCTCTGGTGGCGCCGTCCACCGAAGGAGAGGTCATCTTAAAAGTACTGCCTTCCAACGTGCGCATAGAGGACCCGTACAGCGAGGAAGTGCAGAACCTGCTCAAGATGACCAACCTTCGCATCAACTTCACGCAACTGCACACGCTCGGCGACGATTTCCTGGACCAGAGGAACGAGATCAAGGAGAAGTACTACTACTCGTTGTACGAGCTGGTGGTGAGGGGATCGTGCTCGTGCTACGGACACGCGGCGAGGTGCGTGGCCCTGCCGGGCACGGTCGACTACAGACCCATCCCGGACATGGTGCACGGTCAGTGCGAGTGCACGCATAACACGAAGGGACTGAACTGCGAGCATTGCGAGGATCTCTACAACGACCTGCCGTGGAAACCCGCCGTCGATAAGAACATTCACGCTTGCAAGAGTACGCTCGGCGTTGACAATTAAATTTCCTAAAATGCGCAGATGTTTAAATATAATTGAATTGCGTAGAATGCAACTGCAACGAGCACGCGACAAAGTGCCACTTCGACCCGGCCGTGTTCGAGTCGACCGGTAGGATCAGCGGAGGGATCTGCGACAACTGCGAACACAACACGATGGGCAGGAACTGCGATCACTGCCGGCCTTTCTTCTACCGCGATCCTTCCAAGGACATCACGGACCCCTACATCTGCCAATGTTAGTGTGGCCGGCCCCGAGACTCTGTCGCTGTCACCGTCTCGTCTAAACTGTTTTGTTCTTGTGTTGTATTGTAGCGTGCGATTGCGATCCTCGAGGTTCGTTGGACGACGGAATCTGCGACCCGAGGTCCGAGCCGGAAGGTAATTTGGAGGCTGGACGGTGCCATTGCAAGAGAAACGTTGATGGCCGGCGATGCGACCGTTGCAAGAACGGATTCTGGAACTTCCAGGCTAACAATCCTGACGGTTGCGAACGTGAGCTTTCTTTTTCCCCGGTTCAGTCACGTGGTGTTGTATTTTTTGTTCTGCGATTCGATTGGGGTTTTCTCTGGTTTGATTCGCCGCAGCGTGTTCGTGTAACGTTTTGGGAACTACGGGAAACCAAGGGTGCCAACAGTATTCCGGGGAGTGCGTCTGCAAGCGGTACGTCACCGGGCGAGATTGCAATCAGTGTCTGGTGAGCGATACGGATGTTACAGTACTCTGGATATTCGGAAATGGCAAATGTGCATCTTTTTCTCTTTTTTAAAGGCTGACCATTGGGGACTTAGCGACGACAGGGACGGATGCAAACCCTGCGATTGCGACCCGGGCGGTTCTTACAGCAGTAGCTGCGACGTGGGAACCGGACAGTGCCACTGCAGACCTCACGTGATCGGAAGACGTTGCGACCAGACCGAGCAAGGTTACTTTGTTGGCATGATGGATTACTTGTTGTACGAGGCCGAACAAGCGAGAGGAAGTTCCGTGAGTTTGCCAACATATATACGTATATTTCTTTCGGGACTTAATTAAGAATTTTGCATTATTAGAATTGCCAAGTCGTCGTGCGAGAACCGGACGGCACCCAAGCGAGCTCGTGGACCGATCTGGGTTTCATGAAAGCTTACGAAGGCTCCGACCTGGAATTCGACGTGGACAATATCCGGACCAGTATGGAGTATGATATCCTCTTGCGATACGAGCCTCAGGTGAAAACTGCTTATTAAAATCGGTTGCTAAGATTTACATAAGTAATATTGAGATTTGCGGGTGCAGCAACCGGCAAGATGGGAAGATGTGAGGGTGACGCTGGTGCGTCCCGGATCGGTGGACAAGACGGGAGCTTGCGCCAATACGATTCCTCAAGATGACGTGAAGCACGCGTCGCTGCCGGCGGGTGAGTGAGGACCGAGACAAGATTCACAAACGAGTCTTTTAAGTCACGGCTGTTGTTGTTGTTGTTGTTTGAAACAGATTCGCGGCAAGTGACCGTATATCCGCCCGTGTGTCTCGAGGCTGGCAAGCGATACAAGGTGAAGATCGAGTTGACCAAGTACAGCCGCCAAGTGGACAGCCCGTCCGCGTCCATCCTGATCGATTCGGTAAACGCTTTGAAGAGGCCAGTGATGTTGTTCGAGGAGGAGATAATGTACAATTGTGAAACGCGTGTTTATAGATCGTACTCGTGCCGAGAATCGACGGCATCCCGTTCTTTCAAGGATCTTCGATCAACGAGTATCGGCGCCAGGAGTTTGACCGCTTCCGCTGCGGCCAGTACGTGTTCGCGGTCGGCACCGACGCGACGATCCCCGAAGTTTGCCGCCAGCACCTCTTCAGCATCGGCGTGTACACGTACGGTGAAGGTTTAGGTGAGCTTTTCTAGGTCCTTCGAAACCAGGGGTCGGTTAGGTATTTATTGGAATACTGTTGTCACACGAAGATTGTTCCTGTGACCCGACCGGTTCCGTCAGTGCCATCTGTAATGCGTTGGGAGGACAGTGCCAGTGCAAACCTAACGTCGTGGGGCGCAAGTGCGACCGATGCGCTCCCGGCAAACACGGTTTTGGACCTTCCGGATGCAGATGTAAGTGTTCGCGTTAGTGAAGAGAAAAGCTATTTGTTCTATTTATATCTGTGCGATCTGCAGCGTGCGACTGCAACAGCGTCGGTTCGTTGGACAACTTCTGCGACGGAACCACCGGTCAGTGCAAGTGCCGGTCGAACACGTTCGGCAGACAGTGCGACGAGTGCCAGCCCGGCTTCTGGAACTACCCGTCTTGCCGGCCGTGCGAGTGCAACGGTCACGCGGACACGTGCGATCCGCGCACGGGACATTGCGTCGACTGCCGGGATTACTCCGGCGGGCCTCGTTGCGAAAGGCACGATGATGCCGGCTGTAGGCTTGGATCGAGCGCTATATCTTATTCTGTTTGCGCAGGTGCGAGGAAGGTTTCTACGGCGATCCCCGCCAGGGCATCAATATCGCTTGCAGGCCGTGTCCCTGTCCCGGTACGCCGGACAGCGGCCACAACTACGGCCAGACGTGTTACCTGGATCAGCGATTGCAGAACGTAGTTTGCAACTGCGAGTTGGGTTACGCGGGTAAATAATTTAATCGGTGCCGTGTTTATTATATGTACGATTGGTACGCGACTCGATGCGTCCGCGTGCTTTTAGGCGAGAGATGCGATAGGTGCGCGAACAACTACTTCGGCAACCCTTCGGTGCCTGGTGGCAGGTGCCAGCCGTGCGAGTGCAATAATAACATTGACGAGTCGAGGCCGGGCAACTGCCACCCGCTGACGGGAAAGTGCCTGCAGTGCCTGTTTAACACCGAGGGTTTGCGGTGCGAGAAATGCAAGCCGGGTCACTGGGGAGACGCGATCAACCAGTTGTGCAAGGAGTGCGTTTGCGACTACCTGGGCACCAATTTCTCGGCGGGTCACTGCGACCAGAACACCGGTCAGTGCCCGTGCTACCTGAACGTGATCGGGTTGTCGTGCGACCAGTGCCGGCCCAATCACTGGAAGATCGCAAGCGGCGAAGGGTGCGAGGCTTGCGATTGCGACCCATACGGGTCGCAATCGGAGCAGTGTAACCTGTTCGACGGACAGTGCCACTGCAAAGCCGGTTTCGGCGGCAGGAAGTGCGACCAGTGCCAGACCAACCACTGGGGTGATCCGAACGCGCAATGTTTCCGTAAGTCTTTGGTAATAACTATACGTGCGGTTGAATTTGAAAAGGGAAATGTTGACCGTTGCGTTTGTCGGGGTTGTAGCGTGCGATTGCAACGTGGCCGGCTCGGCCACGCTTCAGTGCAACCGCGAGAACGGAACCTGCGTGTGCCTGAAGGGCATCGGCGGCGATAAGTGCGACCAGTGCGCCAGAGGATACACTGGACGCGCCCCGTATTGCGAACCGTGCGGGGAATGTTTCGACAACTGGGATCACAACATCGCAATCCTCAGAGGTATACATATTATAAGTGGGTTTTTTCTGCTGCTAGCCCTGAACTTGACGCGTTGGCAGACGAGACTCTGCTGCTGCTGGAGGAGGCGAGGAACATCAAGACCCTCGGAGTGCCCGGCGTGTACACGGAGCAGTTCGCGGAGATGGAGCGCAAGCTGGAGCGCGTGCGCGAGATCCTAGCCAGCGCGAACGTGACGAACGCGGACATCGAGGAACTTCAAGCGGTCATCGACCAGTTGCGGCTCACCCTGTCCGAGCAGGGCGACGACCTGAAGGACGTGGTGGACAAGGTGGACAACACGACGCAGAGGATCTACGATGCCAACTTACAACTGGACAGGTTGAGGAACATGGCCCTTCAGCTGAAGAACGACGCTAACGATCTGAAGAATAACGCGACGGCCATTAAGGAAGCCGACGTAGAAGGTACAGCGTAATGTTTGAAGTTAGCACTGTAGAACCTATATCTTTGTCTCCGGTCAATAGGGGCATTTAACATCACAAAGGAAGCGTTGAGACGCTCGAGGGCCGCGCAAGGCAAAGTGGACAGCGCGGAGTTCACGTTGAGCGACTCGAGCAAGGAGCGACAGCGTACGGAGAGCCTGATGGAAAGGGCTCGCGACGCCTATAACAAGACTTACCTGGAGAACCAAGCGGCCATGGACGATATCTCGGGTCAGATCGAAGCCCTGGAGGACCAGATACCGGGCCTGAACAAGGCGGTGTGCGACAACTACGGCGACCCTTGCGACGCGCTGTGCGGCGGCGCCGGATGCGGCAAGTGCGGCGGGCTGAGCTGCGAGGCCGGGGCCGTGACCAAGTCGAAGAACGCCCTGGACCTGGCCAGGCAGGCGGACGACATCCTGCGGGACAAGGACGCAAAGGCCACCGAGCTGCTGAACCAGGTGGCGAAAGCGAAGCGCGATGCCGACGAAGCGAGGGACGAGGCGCAGAAGGCGTACGACAAGGCCCTTGCCGCCAAGAACAGGTCCGAGGAAGCCCAGGCCGATGTCGAGGACCTAGTGGACCGCATCGAGAAATTTCTGAACAGCGATAAGGCAAAGCCGAGCGAGATCAGGGTCCTTGCCCAAAAGGTAACGCGGGGATTTGCGGAAAGGATCGCAAGTTTATTTACATTTTGCGCGTGCGTCGCACGCAGGCTTTGGCGCTTTCGATATCGTTGCGGCCGGAGCAGATCGAGGCGCTCGCCAAGCAGATCAGGGACGTGATTGACAGTTTGACGGACATCGACAAGATCCTCGCGGCGACCGCTGGTGATCTGGCAATCGCGCGTAGACTCAAGGAAAGGGCGGACCGTGCAAAGTGAAAAAAAATCTCATTTACATTGATCGGTACAAGACATGCGGCTTGATTTGAACGGAGTGCGGTAATTCGTATTTTCCAGGAAAGATGCGGAAGAAGTTCTGGAAACGGCGCAAAATGTTGCCAAGGCGCTGGACGAGGCAAAGGAAGCGCAGGACAAAGCTCGCGCGGCCATCGATAAAGCAAACGGTGACATAAACGCCACCGAAAGCGACCTTCATCAGGTTCGTGTGGTTCAAAATTCCTAGAAGTTAGTTTTGAAACTATATACACGATGGTTCTGCATTTACTGGATCAGATCGCGAGTGAAACTGCGGTGGCCCAGGAAGTCGCCAACAAGTCGGTGGACGACGTGGAGGAATTGAAAAGGCGGCTGGAAAACCTGAAGAAACGGTTCATCGAAAACGAATTAGACGTGAAGAAGGCTGGCAAAGAAGCCGGAGAGGCGGGAAAATTGGCCAATCAGGCGCAGCAGGTGGTTTAGCGCCCCGCACCGTGCGAATAAGTCGATGGAAACTTTGTATCATAACCGTTTCTGTTTGGTTTTTTAATCTTCGTATCGGAAGTCGGCCGGAGAACTGGAAGAAAAATACAAAAGGGCTTCCGATCTTGTGGACAAGAAGTCGGAAGAGAGTAAATCGGCTAGCGAACGCGCGAATAATTTGCGAAAACAGGCGGAAGAACTCGCTCGAGATACGGAAGAACGGATGAAGTTGTTGCTCGGTTAGCTTCCGAATGATTGTTGCGTGTAACAATGGTCTTTTCGATAATTTTTTCAAATGCTTTTCTCGGTTGAAATGATGACAGAAATGGAGCGTGAATTCAACGAGACCGAGATAAAGCTGCACGACTATTCGAAGGAGCTGGACGATCTGAACAAGAATATGGCAGACCACTTGGCCTATATAGAAGAAAGATCTCACCATTATCGTGACTGTCAACCCTAATAAGATGAAGGACTTTTAAGAAAAACTATGAATTTGGAAAATAATAACTGATACTGGGTTTCTCTCTAGTACCACACTGCCACATGATAAAAGTGCCATTTCTCCTGTCTCGTCGCTTCCGCGTAGATGCCGTAGGCTTCCTTGTTCCTTTCTTTCATGTTTTTCTTACTCGGTCAGTGCCTTATCGATCGTAAGAAAGGAAATTAGAGTGGCGAGACGGGGAAATAAACGAGGACCGATAACAATATATTTTCGAGGTCCTGTCGGTCTTTTCATTTCCCATCATTAACACGTGCCAATATTGTTACCGTATATAGTATTTCTACCTTTTTTTGTTATCATTCTACTTTTCTACTACGTGTGATTCTTTTTTTTTTACAGTATTTGAGATATCGTTGCAAGAAGTTCTTGAACCACCGTGAGCGGAATCAAAAATACGTATCAAAGTAGTGTTGCTTGCTTGAATAACAAACAAAATAAGGAGCGGGTCTGTTTTCTCGAGTTTGTGACTGGAGATTACCGAAGTTTGTTATATATCTGCCAATGATCTTCCATTTTTCCCCGTACGTCTTCTTACGGCATATATCTTTGCCCAGCACTTTTATTACTAACAACCGCTTTGGCCCGAGACAAATAAAACCTGGTGCAAGTTCGTGCAATCGTTTTGATATAAATTTGGAAATGACTATATTAAATAAAATGCGTAGAAGATTTGTGTGTTCGTGTCGTATTGCTGCGAAGTTAAGTTGGAAAGTCAAGATTGTGATCAGACAACCTTCACTGAAAGTACGCAGAAGATGGCAAAGTTCATAGGACAACTCAAACACCTTGTACCGAAGCAAATTTTGTGTTCATTACAAGTCAAGGATGAAGTTCGCACAGAAGTTACTATCGTTGCAGAAATTCATTTTCATTTTTCTCGCAGTCATTTTTGCCGAAGGTAAAAATATCTTGCATGTTGCCATTAATATATTATACAAATAACGCGATAACTACGCTCAAATGTTCTAAATAACAAACTGAGGTTTATTTCCACTTGCGTAATGTAAAGTAAACTTTGGGGCGCAAAAGAAAGGGTTGCATGCAGGTGATCCAATGTTCATATATACTGCTATGGTTGGAATTACTCCTGTAAAGTGGTCCAACAACGGCCGATTGATCAATTTTAAAGACGATCACCCACTAGAGTCCAGCACATAGACAGAAATTTTCACTAACAAGGAAGGGACCACATTGAAGGCAAACGAAATGATGAATCTTACATAACATCTTATTCAGTTTTTTATGCTGAACAAGATAGACGTTATCTTAACCCGAAATGCGCAACACAATTAGCAGGAAAAAATAAAGTAAACTGGAAATTGGTATTTCGAGCTGTTTGGTTCGATTGACCCATGCACCCATGGTGTAACACGACCGTATGTTCTTGAAACCATAGACCCCATGTGTATGACATTGTGTAAATTGTTTTGACAAAAATTCAAAATTTCAGCAGTGTGTTTATAGGAATGAAGTGAATGCCTGGTTAATACCATTGTAAATACCATGGATTAAAATACCAAACAACCTCCAAAAACTGTAAAGTGAATTTTATTTAACTTTACCTTGTAATTGTTATGTTCGTATTCATCCCTTGGAATAAGTTTCACGTAATTCTACGCGTCTTCCCAGAATTGGTACCGAACACTTTCTCGTTTTCCTGCTTTTGTTTACGTGAAATAATACGTGCAATGCATGTTTAATACGTATAACGCATTTGATCGTATTAAAACGGGGTTTGTACAAGTTTTCCCCCTTTATGAAAGCAAGTTACTCGTTAAGGTGTTGTATGAGTGAGTCTTTTTCGTGTGCATGCGAACAGTAACAGCTCTGGAGCCGACAATCACAGAACCACCGGCTAAACTTTACGAAGCTGTAGAAGGGCACACGGTCTCGTTACGGTGTCGGGTGTCTGGAGCCCCTCAGCCGCAAGTCAGCTGGTTACGTGATGGGAAGGAGCTGACCGGCGACAGGTACAACACGCAGGACAACGGGGACTTGGAGATAACCGAGTTGCAGATCACGGACGCGGGAAGGTACAAGTGCATCGCGAGGAACAAGCTGGGAAACGATTCCTCCGACGATTCCTTGGGGCACCTTGAAGTGAAAAGTGAGGATTCGTCTCCTGATTCTGATAGTAGTTTTTCGTAGCTGCCGTCTGATTCGATCTCTCACTCGAAGGTCGAACTGTGATCGCGGTACCACCAGAAAACCATGTATTTCGCACAGGCGGCAATGCATTTTTCCAGTGCTACGCAAGGGCGGACAGCACCCTGGAATTGGACATCGAGTGGCTGAGGAACGGGCAAGTGATCGATTACGACAAGGATCCGAGAATAATTTTAGGTAAGTCTTGGTGGAAGCGGCAAATATTGGCTTTAATATTTTGTGTTGCCATCTCCACTTTATTCCAGCATATGAATCCGTGAATTTGAATGGGTTCAAATAACTAAAATCCCATTTAAATCCATGAATCTGTGTCCGAATTAAATGACTAAGTTTTGCAAAATGGCTTTTTCAAATAAAAAAAACACTGGGGCGCTAATTTGATTACATGTATACACCAATGTAGGAATCAAATATTTACGAAGCTCCAAAATTGTTAATTGATGTGCAAATTGAGGTTTCGTGTTTTTAGATTCTAACTTGTTATACTTGGAAAAGACCACGGAGCTGGACTTGGGCATCTACACGTGCGTCGCGAAGACGCGGCTGGATAATGCGACGTCCTCCGCGAGGCTCATCTTTAAAGGTTTTTATTAGAGACACATTTCTGAAAATACTGTTGATCAATATAACAAAAAGAGCTACTTGCCACTAATTACAAGGCAGTTGCGATACCTGTAAATGTAAAATGTCAGTGATTATTCAGAGTAAAAGATCGTTTGCGTAATTTTGATGAATGTATCCTAGAAAACAACCTGAATGTGTAACCGGTAAATGTGCTGGGTACCCTAATCTGTCGTTTTGGCAGGTGTACCGAGCGCACCGAAGTTGGTCGGAGTTAAGTGCGAGCAATATACTGCCCACTTGGATTTGCAGACAATTGCTGACAACAGGACACCTGCATGGAGATTCACAGTAGAGAAAAACACCAGTGTCACACCGGACACTTGGCAAAGGGAGCAAGTAAACGTTCCCGAGACCGATCGAACCATCGAAACACGATCCTTTAAAGTACCGGTCTGATTTAACTTAGAATGTCTTAAGGAAAGAGACCATTCCGATACGCATATTTTTAAAGGCGTCCATGAATCCCTGGGCGAATTACACGTTCAGAGTGATCGCAACCAACAAGTACGGTTCCAGTTTGCCCAGCGGTGTCTCCGCACAGCGATGCGAAACCCCGCCCGACGTCCCATACAAGAACCCGGATAGAGTACGTGCGCATGGAGATAAACCGGACAATCTAGTCATCTCGTGGATGGTAATATCCTTGTTTCGTGCTTCCTGCATTGTTACGCATGGGTTATTATTTACTTACAGCCGATGACGCCGCTCGAGCGGAACGGCCCTGGATTCTTCTACCGCGTCCTCTGGAAGAGGAAGTCAATCGACGTTGAATATTGGATGAAACATGATATCTATGATCTGCACCAGAGGAGGCACATGGTGAACAACACTCCATCTTTCGTGGAGTACAACATCAAGGTTGAGGCTCACAACAGCATGGGGCAGGCCAAAGTGGCCGCAACAGAAATAGCCGGCTTCTCCGGCGAGAACGGTGCTCGCTTTCAAATATCGGTACGCGACCCGTGAAAAAGGCCCTAACCCGACTCGTGCGTTCGCAGTCCCGCTGGAGGCCCCGAGCAACTTGACCGTGATCCGGGTGATAAACGAAGAAACCGCTGAACTGAGCTGGGACCCCGTACCTGCGGATTCAGTGAGGGGCCACTTTGTGGGCTACAAGATCCAGTCGTGGACCGAAGAGGAAACGATCCAGCGATTGAGGGAGAAGGTTGTGTCTCCAGAGGTGACGCAGTCTAGGGTCAACCTGTTCGTACCTTACGGAGAGAATTTTGTGCGGGTGTTGGCGTTTAACAACGAATACGACGGGCCGGCAAGCGAAGTACTCCGCTTGAACACAGCAAGTTAGTATCTACTAGTAAGGACCCTGGTGATTACCATTGGGAGTTTGGATACATGTTTTCCAATGCTTTACCCTCTTCACAGGTTCTAATTTTTTTCATTGTCAAAATAATAATATATATTTGCAATAGAAGTGCATTTTAAATTTATATTCGGAATTCATTTGATATAATTCGGTACATTTGGCATCTACGAACACTGCTTATGAAATGCTCAAATTATTTTTTTGTTATAACATTTTATTATATTCCAGTGCCCGATCAACCTGATGCAGATGTTAAAGGATCATTGCGGGACAGTATAAACCCATATTCATTGACATGGAAGGTTTTATCATTTTTACTTGTCTGGTAGCTCAATGCACGATGGAGTATAGATTTCATCAGTATAAGCGGAAATTGAAATCGTATATCGGAAGAAATGTATTATTATCTGCTACAATAATAAATATTATTATTCAGTAGGAAGCAATTCTTCCATAAGCTGAAAATGAAACTATTGTGTAATAATGTGTAAATAATATCGACATTGTTATCAGGATTTTTGTGAATATAACTTTCAATGTTAATTGCATTTAGATATACATATCTTTGGGGAAAAAACATTTTGTATTTTGCACTTTATTCCATCAAGGCGGCCACACATAAAATGACTGCAAAGTTCATCAGACATCTCAAAGTTCTTCGGCAGAAGCAAAGTTCTTGCGTTTTATAATTATCCACATTGAATTTCGAAAAAAAAACATGTTTGTTTCCGATCGTACAAAATCAGGTGTCTTCGGGCACAGATGGGCCACTTGCGGATCTCGATGGTCCTTCTCGCGTTGACATGCGCTGCTTTATGTGCCGTGTCTCGCAGTAAGTTAATATCGACTTTTACATGGAAGCATATCTTGTTTTTATTGATGATCGACCTTGTTTTCGAGGGGAAGATTATTGCAGTTAAGAGAAACGTGGCGCCATCATGCGCCATCTGTGAATTCCGATACCATATGGACGGTCAACATGACGCTATGATGTATAGCTGAATCGACTGGAATTCAGCACGAAAAACATTTACGTAACGTGGTTGACTGAAACACGATATCGCGTTCCAAGATCATCTAACGATGTTTATAGTTAAATGGAACTAGTAATCATTTTGATTGTTGCATTTGCCGGCGGTGGGTGTGCGGATAGCGAGGATGGGGCCCTCGTGGAGGTTCCTGGCCCTTTTGGCATTGACATGCGTGATGGTGGATTCTA
>WWPM01023353.1:0-12314 GCA_023279145.1 Glomeris maerens
TCTACTGAACAGCATTATAGCTTTTACTGTATAATACCTGTGAATGAAAACTGTTGCCATGCCAAGTGACCTTGCGATCGCGCAAGCGTGCTGACCACCAGCTCCTCCGAAACAAGCCAGAACATGCCGTGAAGTGTCATAACCTTTGCCCTGCTCGATGAAAATGTATATAGATGTATACCAACATTTACAAAATCATAACCGATTCCAACCTGTGTGAGGGCCCTGATTGGACGGCACATAGCTTCATTCGCTACATCCACAAATCCCATTGCAACTTCAGCCATAGTTTTGTCCTTGCCCACATTCCCCAGTTGGGTACGAGCGAAAGCGTTCACTTTATCTGTTAAAATCTGGAAAGCTTCTTCAACTTGCTCCTTTCCAAGAGGCTGGTCTTTACTTGGTCCGAATATCTTTGGAAAATATTGAGGCAACAAGCGGCCAAGGCACAGATTAGCATCGGTAACAGTCAATGGTCCTCCTGTGAGATTACATATTTTACATACAAGAAAGACACTTGAAATCAAGAAATACGTGCAGGATATCGAACATGGTTACCTTTCCTGTAGCAAGTAGGTCCTGGGTTTGCACCCGCAGATTCGGGTCCGACTACGAACGTTCCCGATCGGAAGAACAGCTTGGAACCACCCCCGGCTGCAACCGTGCTTATGTCCAGCTACATATTAAGAAAGCAATAGCTTCGATATATTAATTTCAATTTGGGATGATCAATGTTGGAGAACTTCAGTGTCAAACTTGAGGGGCTTGAATGATGACCCCTGCGGTGGTGCTCTCGAATACATGTTCGTAGTCACCAGCATACCGGCTGACGTCAGTGGAAGTTCCTATAGAATCAAAGTCGATTAAAAAGGGACCTTAGTAGTAATGGGCCGAATGCAACTATACTACATATGTATAGTACCTCCCATGTCAAAGCCAACAACCGGTAAATTGTTGCCAGTGTCTGTTGTCATCGCGTATCCGACTACGCCACCAGCGGGACCAGAAACGATCGCTCTTGAACCAGTGAAACTAATAGTTATTTACAAAAGTATAATTCAGCATTTACTAATTGCGATTTAATTCGGTATGAAACTCCCGATTATGTTCATTTTACTGTTACCGATCCATTGGAGTCAATCCACCATCAGATTGCATGAAAAGCACTTCTGCATCCTGTTGAATAGCCACATTGTTAACTTACTTTTTACATCCAGTTTGAGCATTATAATTAAAAACACCTTTAATTCGTTTTGAAATGCGGATGAGAAACTGGAAACATATTTTTTGATGTGAGGTGTCAAATACGCATCGGCGCAAGCTACGAGCAAAGGCACAAAAAAAAACCAGAGCCATATAGTACACTGGTCATTCCTGTTTGTAATTGCGAAGTAAAACATTCATTTTACCTGTGAATCCACGAGGGACTATTTTAGACATGGGCATAACTTGCGAAGACAATGACACGTGTGTTAACCCAGCTTCGTAGGCTAACTCCCCAACGCGTTTCTCATGTTCAGGATAACTAAATAAAGCACAGGTAACAAAGTATGAAAATGCGACTATAAGATATTATAATGTCTTAACTATTGTGTCTTATTATTACACGTATGAATGCATCAGAACAACTGCAATGCTTTTGATCCCTTTTTGGACAACTTGCTTGAAATCAGCACGCAACTTTTCTTCATCGATCTTCTTCCATACCTGCACCTATTTCCAAACAAATAATAATTTGTCAATATTGGTAATCTATATAATTGTTGTATAAAATGGCAATTTATACAACCTTTTGGCCTGCGGCTCCTATAGCTACAGGGTGTTCCTTAAAGTCTTGGCTCTTTTCTTGAAACAGCACCACTCGTTCTTCCACTTCGATGACCGTATCGTAGAGTACATCAGGGCAACGGACTTCCTAATATTTCAGCAATTTGTTGCAATTTTAAGAGGCTAACGTGCAAAGTGTGGATGTAATTTGCATGTTACCAGGTCGAATATGTTGGGTCTGGCCTGATTGCCAATGTGCAGTAGATCCGAGAAGCCAGCGGTTATCGCAAGGGCCATTGGTTCACCTTTTCTCTCGAGAAGGGCATTAGTGGCCACTGTAGTTCCCATCCTCACCCATCCTAGGAATGAAGTGTCAATCTTTTCTTTCGGTGGTATGCTTTTTCCAGTGGCCTTCAGGTTTTAAAATATAAATGTCTTAAATGAGTTTTCCCACAACCAGATAAATTTGCACATCAGGATACTGCATAAAAATGTATGAAAGATACAAAATAAGTTGGATTTTTAAATGTAAATATTGAATTAGTAAGAAAGAAACGGTGTTACCTAATGTTTAACACATAGTACTTTTTTGGATTTGGTTTTTGTTGATTAAATTTCGTTTTAGTAAAACTGTTCATGAATTAAATATGTAAAAGTACATGACGTTGTAATTAATTGATTTTATCTGAATGCAGTTAGAGCAGAGTATTTATCAATGTTGTATATAAATTAATGAATGACTTTTATAGTATCAATATAAACGTCACTTTTTGAATAATCCCTTCCTTAATTTAATGACCTAGCTTGTGGATGGCCCCTGACAAGGTTTATGTAATTGAGAGGAATCTCCTTGATCTGTAGACCACATTGGATAACAAAAGTTGAGAGGTTATAGGAATTATTAGCTAGCATGGTCGCGGAGTTGCGCATTTTTGTTTTATTTGAAAAAAAATGGTATACTCGTGCCTGTTGCAAGATTCGGCGAATGCCTTCAGTAGGTGCATCTGCGTAATTTTCCGGGTCTTCAGATAGCAGTTTCATAATTGTGACGTCACCAGTGGGTAATTTGGCAAAAATATCTGTGAAAGTTCCTCCACGATCGATGGCAAAATGAAATTTCCCACCGGACATCGTCAAGTTTTCTCCCATATTTCGATGTGCTCCGTACGTCTTGGCAACAGGAAATTATTTAGTCCTCTGGTCAGCACCACTCTGAATTGATATTAACAGTTTGCGTTGTAAATCATCAATCTTGTCATCAATCAAGGTCAATAACGAAGTAGCCTATGCTCATGTGAGTCCTCAATTACAATTGTGTGCGCTTTTCGATATTCAAAACAAATTGAATTGCCAGAACACAGTAATTAAAAAAATACAAGCAAGTGTTGGGACTATAGGGGCTGTCCAAAACTGAAGTCAACCCCTTGTACATATATTATATACTGACTATATTTAATCAAAAAGAAAAATATGGTAATGCACAGCAGCCAAAATGGAATTATAATTGTAAAGTAGAATTGAAAATGTTGCTATTCTCTATTAGGAAATTGTAATTAAGTTGCAAGGCTAAGAATGCAAAATGAATGTCTAAATTTGTATAGTGTTTTCATTACAAATGCAGTTTTTAAAATTGCAGTAAATCGGCTAAATTTACTTGCATACAAATCAAACTGTTTTATTTAATTCACATGTGCAATATATATCGTTGTATTTGTAAAGTGAAATAAAAGAGTTATCCTTGTTGCAAATTTATTTAATTTATTGCACTTTTAAAATCCGTTCTTAATTAAATTAGCCAAAAATTGTTATTGTATTGTATACATGGTAATTAACATGTGTTAAGAGAATGAAATATGTTAGTTTTTCTTTGCCTATATCTTTTGAGATTGAGAAATATATGAAGGCAATAATCTTCTGCTGATAAAACCTATACTTTAGATTTGACGCCATTTGGTTCATCACATTTTTGTTGGTGTATCATCTATGATTTTATCCCAACTGCAACAATGAAATCTAATTTGCTTTTTGTGTTTCTTTGGGCATTTTCAACAACAATTGCTCAGAATCCTGATGAGGTGATCTCGTTACCTGGACTTTTGGAACCGATAACCTTCAGACATTATTCTGGATATTTTACCGTCAATCGTGGACACCAATTCCATTATTGGTATGTTTGCAACTGCACAAGTTATCTTGTAAAACCTTGCAAAATGTTAATTTTGTTATTTGTCTCCAATTTAGGTTTATTGAAAGTGAAAATGACCCAGTGAATGACCCATTAGTTCTTTGGCTCAATGGTGGACCTGGTTGCAGTTCTCTATATGGACTTTTTGTGTGCATCATTTGATATTTAACAAGTTGAAAATTACATGTTGCAGCTAACAGTTAAGTGATTCAGAAATTGTATTATTGCAGAGAGAAATTGGCCCATTTAAGGTTCTTCCAGATGGTCAGAATGTTACACTCAATCCCTATAGTTGGACAAAGGTTTGCAATTTATACAAGCTTACATTTACTCTTAATAAATTCAAATTCAATGCTGATTTATATCAAAAACTTCCCGCAGGCTGCCAACATCTTGTTTTTGGAATCCCCAGCCGGTGTTGGTTTTTCTTACGCACCTGATGGAGACATAGGGCACAATGATGACACGGTTTCTGCTGACAATCTCCTTGCCTTGCAACAATTCTTTCAAAGATATCCCCAATTCTCTACAAATGAGTTTTACATTTTTGGTGAAAGTTACGGCGGCATCTACATACCGACGCTCTCGTACAGGATCGTCAACGAGTCTGCGGGATTCAACTTTAAAGTAATAATATAATTTGGCACGCAATTTATTTTGATGGTGTTTAACACTATTTTAAATTTGAAAAACATTGTCAGGGTTTTGGAGTCGGAAATGGAATGTCTGATTACGACATGAACGATGACTCTTTGCTATACTTCTCTTATGGGCACGGATTGATCGATGATTTGTAGGCTGAGATTAATTTTGCACGATTGCACTTTAAAACTATATTATCTGTGTCCTATTTATTCTTATCTGTGTTGCCACAGCCAAATAGAAGACATCCGAGCAAAGTGCTGTGTTCCTGGCGATGTGGCTGTTTTTTGCAATTACCATGATTTGTCAAATACACAATGTCAAGCTGCAGTAAATTAAATTGACATTTAAAAAGTATGGCTTGTGCGAATAAAATGATCAAAATGAATGGTTTCCTTTTTCTGGAATAGGTTTTAGAAGCCAATCTTCAAGTTCAACTCAGCGGTACCAATGTCTACAACCTGTACATGCCGTGTTTGGAGAGAACACGGCTGAAAGCAGAATTCAGTAATGTGTTTTGGGAGCAAGGGATTGGCAATAAGATAGCTGAAAATGTAAATGTCACTAGGTATAATTGAACCAATCTCGTAGTTTTAAGGATAGAAAAGTTTATTTGGTCTTGCATATGCGCTTCACATTTTGCATGAGTTCAAATGTTTGTAAATTGATTGGAAATACTTACTCGCAACCAGATTCTGGCTTATAGAGAGAAGTATAGTGATCCTAGAGTTGATCCCCCTTGCACTGATGAACTTGAAGTATCAACTTATCTGCATAATCCCGAAGTCCTTGATGCGCTTCACATCTCGCCAGAAGCCCGTGGCTGGACAACTTGCAGGTGATTGAACATTGTGAAAGTTTTATTAATTAGTATGAATATTCCTTTGTAATGCCAGACTCTGTTTTCTGATTCAAGTGATCTAGTTAACGTGCAGTACAGGAGAACCTATCGCAATTTGAAACCACATTACGATTACCTTCTCGCGCAACCTGGCCTGAGAGCCATATTGTACAATGGCAACACTGATATGGCATGCAACTATCTGGGAGATCAGTGGTTTACTAATAACCTTTTTCTCCCTGTAAGTATTAGTAAAAAACTAAAACTTCATTTAATATCTCTGACTGATTTCCATATATTTTTTATTTGGCTTGCAGATTGTATCTGACAGACGCCCATGGACTTTCAATGGCTACACTGTTGGACACGTTAAGGCATACACCAACTTAGACTACGTTACTATTCTGGTTAGAATTACACATTTTGGAAAATAGTATTACAATAACATTTATCAGTCAGCTTTTACACGTGATTTATACTTTGCAGGGAGCTGGCCATATGGTTCCGGAGGAAAAACCCCAGATTGGCTACAAATTGTTCACATATTTCCTTCAAAATAAACCATTGGATTAATGAAAATTTAAATATGTGTTATAAATGTAGGTACCTACGAGCTATATGAATAAATTGCATGTCTACTCTGTGTGTTTTGTTGACTATTGTTTTGTGGCAACCCCCGTGGTGGCGAGGTTGAGTGGTTGCACCTGCTCGAAAAAAAAAAGCGAGGATGTGGACTGACGGGGCACATTAGTGCAACCGTACAACCCACTGTAACTCCCCTTGTAGCCAAGGCTATAAAAGGAGTCGCAGGGAGAAAGGAAAGGACTTTGACTTCAACTTTAAGTGGGAATTGCTACCTGGCTGAATGCCGGTGGGCGAACAAACCCCTTAGAGCCAAGTTGCTCCATATAATTAGGTACGCTAACGGTCATACATATTGACATGAGGCGATTAGGGGTGAGTTGCTAACGGTCACATTGCCGTTAGGCAATTAGGGTTGAGTTGCCAACAGCCGTACACCGACGTTGGGCGTTAGGAAAAGCTTAGGGAACTAAGCAGCGTGTGCGCCGAAATAGGTGCAACTGCGGTTGTATTCATAGTTAAGGAACCAATCCATTCGGCCTAAATTGGCAAGTGTGTGATCTCACACCACATTAGCAGCAGTCAGATAGGGAGCCCTACTAATTGCGGCGTTGGATTGTTACACTTTCATCCTTTTTGTGCCGAAGCAAATTACATAGTTGTATCAGTTATTTCTTTGAAAATCGTTATTATATTTCTATTAGACCTACTCATGATTGTTCCTTTCACTTATTTCAATTATTTAAATTACTATCTGGTTTGTAGCAGATGTGCCAAACCCATAATCTGCAATTTGAATTTTTGAAAAGGAAATTTTGACATGAGTTAAGAAATTATCCGCTGTAATATGCAAATTTAGAGTTGTGAAAGGTTTTAACATGTACTAGATTAGTACATGTGTAACCAGGACATGGTTTTCTTGATAAGATTGCACGTTTTGATAAATTTCATAGTCCTTGCGATTGTTCTTAATTTAATGGGGCGTATGAAGGTTGTTTTACGTCAGCTGCTGTAATCTATGAAGCAATTTATACCAGATCTAATCCGGATACGAATCACATGTTTTTTTGCAAATGTACTTTTTTCCAATCTGATTTCAGTCCAAAGTATGAGATTTCTGTATCTTTTCAGATGATAAAGCCAATGACACTACAGTATATTTCATATTAATCACTGTATTGCAAGCTTGCTTTTCATTTGCCATCTGAAAAGGTACTGAAAATTACTTGCTCACACTTTTCCCATTTTTTTATACTTAAAATACCTAACCTATGGGTAAACATTAAC
Source organism: Glomeris maerens (assembly GCA_023279145.1). Classification (NCBI taxonomy): domain Eukaryota; kingdom Metazoa; phylum Arthropoda; class Diplopoda; order Glomerida; family Glomeridae; genus Glomeris; species Glomeris maerens. The sequence continues at coordinate 7,305 of WWPM01023353.1, forward strand.
GGTTATTCTGGTAATTTGCTAGAAATGAAAATGAAGACGTTGGTGATTACATTGGTACTTTTAATGGTGCCGGGGCCTTCATGGGTGATTCGAACCACACATGCCCAAACTGCTGCTCAAGATGAAGTGACATCATTGCCCGGACTCAATGATGTCATCAACTTCAGGCAATACTCTGGGTATTTCACTGTGAACCGTGGTCATCAACTTCATTATTGGTAGGCTAATTACAATTTCGACTATATATTTGAACTGCGCTTTCGATCTGGAATTGTGTATGCATTTAATGCATGTTTTTAGGTTTGTGGAGAGCCAATCAAACCCGGCTACCGATCCTTTAGTCCTTTGGCTAAATGGTGGACCCGGTTGCTCATCACTGTATGGCTTTTTAAGAGAGTTAGGTCCTTTTTCTGTGAATCAAGATGGACAAACCCTCTTCCTCAACAATTTTAGCTGGAACAAGGTACAGTTTATTAGCTACAGTAATCGTTATATTATTTATTGAAACCATTTCATCGCATACCAAATAACTTCTAGTGTATAATAAATAATTGGTGATTTGTCCCTAATTATAAGAATGCTTCTAACTGTGTTGGTGTGAATCTGTAATTCTGAATTTTATGAACAACTGTTCCGTGATTTCAAACTAAGTTTTGCATATTTTTACTACTTGTACAGATAGCAAATATATTGTTCTTGGAGTCTCCAGCCGGTGTTGGATTTTCATACGCTCCCGATCACGATGTTCGTCATTCCGATGATTCCACTGCCGCAGATAACTTGTTGGCTCTGCAAGGGTTTTTTGAAAGATTCCCTCAGTTTTCCACCAATGATTTCTATGCTTTTGGCGAAAGTTATGCCGGAATCTATGTTCCAACACTTTCTGTCAAGATTGTCGAAGAAACAGCCATCAATTTTAAGGTTGGTAGTTTGTTTTGCTGTTATGTATACACCAGATGTAATATATTTTTCCTTAATTCATTTCCATAGGGTTTTGGTGTTGGGAATGGACTGAGTAGCTATGAAATCAATGACGACTCTTACCTTTATTTCAGCTACGCCCATGGCTTATTTGATGATCAGTAAGTTGGTTTTGTTTTAGTACAATTATTTTATGCACTTATACTTGTATAAAAAATTCACTTATGTATTTCAGCATCATGAAAAGTCTGCAAGGCAACTGCTGTCCTGGTCAAGTTTCCTTAAGGTGCGGTTTCAGCTCGTCAACTAATCCTGGTTGCCAGCAGTCTGTAAGATATGCATTTGAGTATTATTTATAACTATTGCATATGACAAGAAAAATAATCTCATGCATGAGAAATACGTTTCAAGGTTTCCGAAGCAAATATAGCCATCAACAATGCTAACATAAACGTGTACAGTCTTTATAAACCTTGCGTTTCATCATCCGGAAGACTCCGAGCTGATTTAAGCAACCTCTTCCGAAAACAAGGTTATGGCAAAATGCTCGCTGAAAAGGTATTGCTGTCTTCTACTTTTGTTTTTTTTTATTATATCTTATTGGATGTTGTTTCAAATTTTGGTATTCTCGTTTCAGTTGATCAAAAACAGTGAAAGTGTGCGCTCTGATGCACCATGTCTTTATAATGCGCATGTTGCAAATTATCTGAACCTTCCTGAAGTTAGAGCAGCATTGCATATACCAGCTGAAGCTCTAGATTGGACTATGTGCAGGTATGTAAATTACTTTCAGCACAAAATATCAATTAACCTTTTCGTAATTTTAATACTGCATTAATTTGGCTAGAATGTTCGATATCAAATTTTAAAATTCTAAACGGTGATACTGTATGTATCACTTATTTCACGTAATATTAATATTAAGCGAGCTTTTCAGTGTCGTTGACTTGTTTTTTGTTTTACAAACAACAAGCAAATATTAATTTCAGCTAAATTAAATTGTATTGTCATGTTCTGAAATCTAGCACACATATTGCATTCACTTTAAACATGTACGCAAAGATTCTGTGTTCTCTGTCGTTTATATGGCATTTTCAATCAAGAACTGATAAACATATTATCCACTTTATCTACTCATCAATGGTGGTAGCAACAAAGTGTGGGGCAATGGTTTGCTTCCCTGCATGGCTCGCCAACTTAAAGTCATATATACCCTATATCCCCCTCAATCGACTTATTTTAGATTAAATCTTTTTGCTATCGCGGTTTATTAAAGTGAAATGGTGTGCAACACTGTTATAAGATCTGTGATATCGATAGAAGTTACCAATAGGTAGTTTTATTTATTTAACTGCGAAGAAATGTCCGTAGCACGTGGACCACGATGTCATACAATGAAAGTTTAATACGCAGCTGCGAAGGCTGAATAAGTAACTCTGGTTTCCTTTCAAAACCGCGGGTAAATCTTTCGCCTTTTACTAAAGATTTCCGTGGAAGGGAACATTACAATGAGTCTATAGACTAATTTTTGTAGTCCTCCTTCGGGAGGACAGCAATGAAATGAAATTTAGAAATTTACACAAGTAGGATTTGTGATTACTTATGTCCGTGTTTTAGGGGCTGTCCATTTAATACGTACTCATTTTCAGTCAATTTTACACCCCCTCCCCCCCTTCCGTACGCAGGCGTCACACTCAACCCACCCCCTCCGTACGTACACATTGACGAAAAATATGACTCATTAAAATTTTTATTTTCCATTATTTATTTATATAACAAGTTGTTATTTTTTACTGCACACTGGTATTCAAATTTAGTACACACAAAGTAGCTAAATTTCTTCACAAAATGCGGTTTTAGCCCAAGTTTTCAATTGCGAGCGCTGAGTGCATGGTGTACGTACACTTGGAAGAAATCCCCCCCCCCCCCCCCCCCGACCGCAGGCGCACATTTCCTGCCACCCCCCCCCCCCTCCCCTGTGCATACGTATTAAATGGACAGCCCCTTATTTTGCATTTGTAAAACATTTCCAATAATAATTACTGTTTTAATTATCTGATAATCGTGTAGGAAAGTTCAAATGTCGAAACCCAAATGCATTAAGTAAATTTTTGAGGAACTTATAATTAGGGAAACGAATAAATTTGTTATTTTGAAATAAGTTCTTAACTATCTTAGTACTGTATAAAGGAAACGTTCTAAATGCTATGGCTAAAATTTATTCGAGAACAATAAATCTCGGTGTTATATGACCCTGTTTTTAAAATTCTACTTGTATATTCTATAGGAACTTCATTTTCAGTATAATGACAAGTTACTTTTGTCACAATCAAATTTCTACCATTTACATATACAGGGTGGTGTGAAATGATTGACCCCCTCCGTTAATACACTTCCCAAAAAGATACAGAAGAACTTCATGAATATACCACCTTGTAGAGAATTCAATTCTGTGTAGGAAGGGGGGGGGAGAATTGAGAACTTTTACATTGTGTGTTCTAGAAATGAAAACAAATAGATCACAGAACTGTTGGATATTTTCAGTTTGTTTCGGGAAACAATTGTGATTGAATACATTACTTTTTTGTCTTTTGAGGCCGTTGAATGTTGATTCAGATTGTTATTTATTGTTTTCGAGGTGTTCATAGTTTTAACAAGTGCACCTCACAATCGCAGTCTGTTTATATGTAACCAGCAATCGGTTGCTTTTACAATTCGTAACTCTGGTTTCCTTTCAAAACTGCGGGTAAATCTTTCGCCTTTTACTAAAGATTTCCGTGGAAGGGAACATTACAACGAGTCTATAGACTAATTTTTGTAGTCTTCCTTCGGGAGGACAGCAATCAAAATGAAATTTAAGATTGTGTATGTCACCTTGCTTTAATTGTTTAAAGGGGTGTTACATCACTCACAAGTTAAGTAATTTCGCTCTATTCACCAGCGTAAACTGTTTCTTTTATTTAATTGCTTGTTATCTCGTAGTTTAATTAAGACCTATTGCGAGTAATAAGATTGCATAAACTTGTTAAAAGCCACTGGATGCATGGCATATTATGTGACACTCAAATAATGATTTTAGTAATATTTAGATTATAACAAAAGTCTCATTATCTGACTTTCCAAATCACTATATAATTATCACTGTCTGTGAAACTTACAATGTTGCCTTTTTGGACAATTTATAATTTTAACTTATCTTTATCAGTGTATTCATGCATTATGGTGGACATTTTCCAGCGATCCTGTTGGCATCTTGTTCCAAAGGAACTACGACAACATGACCAGCCAATACCAACGTCTGGTTGGTCAGGGAACATACCGCGGTCTCGTGTACAACGGAGACACGGACTCGGCTTGCAATTACCTCGGCGACCAATGGTTCACAAACGACTTGGCATTCCCCGTCAGTATACATTTCGTACTCAATATAATTTGATAATCTGTATGTTTACTACAGTTGAATGTGTTTGTATCTTCTGAAAGGTTGTAACTTCTAGAAGAGCGTGGACATATAACACGTACACAGCCGGCTTCGTCAAGGAATTCACCAACTTGCAGTTTGTGACCGTTTTAGGTAGTGGACATATGGTACCTGAAGATGCACCAGGGCAAGGATTCAAGATGTTTTCCAACTTCCTTCAAAACATACCATTGGACTAAGTACTAGTTCTGACACACTCCAAAAAAAAATGTGAAATGATTTCCCAGATAGTCCTTAACAGCAATTAAAAAGTTTTCCCTTCTGTAGTAATGTTGAAAAATTCAAGCAATGGCAAGCTGCAATTGTTTTATTATAATTTAGAAAACAAATATACAGGGAATATTTCAGCTAGCACATTGCAAAATTCAACCGCTCCGATGTGAATGAACTTCTTGAACTTTCTGGAAATTATGTTCAAGCGCGTCGGTCACAAACTTCATCCACGGTTGATCAACATCGTGGCAGAGATGGCTTTCCCTATTAAGCAAAATGCATTAAAATAAATTCCAGATCATTTTTCCCCTCCAAGATACAGCGTAACCAAATGTCTCGTACCTTACGCCGTTCAACAGGTCACTTAGAGCAGAATACAACGCGTCTGCCTAAAT
>WWPM01023355.1:0-42749 GCA_023279145.1 Glomeris maerens
TGCATGAAAAATCTTCACTTCGACTAAATAAGTAGTAGTGCACCTTTATAGATATATATTGATCGCCCATATAACCTAAAATTTGACGTGATGTACGTCATGCATGCAGAGTGACGTAAAGACGAAATTAAACTTCGCCTATATAGCAAAGTAAAAAATTTAATTGGTTTAACTTTTTTAAATATTTTTCGCTAATTTTATACACTAAAATTAATGCAATGGGAAAGAAACGTTAATTAAGGTCAGCGTATTGTTGACTTAAAGGTCAACTACAAGCTTTTATAAGATGCCCTCACCTAGATATAATACGTTTAGCACCTGCTAGTATTTGATCCCCTTTCTTTACTGCAATAATCGTAGTGGGTATACCCATTATGCAATAATCATAAAAGATGGCCGGGAGACACGTCATCCCCTCGGAATTCCTGAGCTTTACTTTATACATAATATCTTAGGTAATAATGTTTAAAAAAAAATGCAAATGAGTTGTAATTTTATTTTTTGTGATTGTTCTTCTGTGTAATTTTCAGGGTACCTTAGAAAAGCTTGTCAGCTCACTTTTAAGTCAGCACTCCTCGAATTTATTATAGATAATTAGTTTTATATTTGTATTAATACCAATGCAAACTGACTACAGCTTCAGTAATTACATCCCAGTCCCAGGTTTTCATATAAAAAATGATCTCAAAACCAAGAAAGTTTATTATTAAAATGTGTATATATCTTGTATAATAGCTATATATATATAATTTCAATTTTGAATATCAATAAGTTAAAAAAGTATAACTTGCTACCGATTTACTTTTTTAATGGTTTGTGGTGCATCAAAGTGCATGCAAAGATCGAAGCCAATTTGAAATCCAATTACACCCCTTGAGCATCAGAGAGGCGCAGATGTTTGACTCGGATCAAACTACTGTGCGTGTATATACCTCTATATTGATATAAAAGCTCGACGTAATTTGCTAAACGCGTAAATTGAATTTACAAATGACCCTGATTTTATACATTCAGGACGGGCGTTTAAGCCGTGAAAATTATCCAGAGTATGGAGGCAATTTTGGTGAGCAAATATTGGCCGGAAGCTTGCCTGGATGACGTCCGAATCTCTTTTATCGCTTAGCTGCACATATACACCTAAATATACTTGTGAAGGCAAAAGGAAAGGGTCCCATGTATTTATATTGATCGCCGACGCTAATGTCTAAAACGATATCGCTATGACTATATAGCTGACATAGGCCTATTATCGATTATTAACAATATAATGGCGTCACAGTGCAGCCAGAGATATCAAAGCTATATGGCCTCTTCTGGAGTGGCAATTACAAGAGAAACATGGGCAATACGAGCGCCTATGTTGCATTTATGTACTTTGCAATATGTCTGAAAGGGGAGATATAATAGTAGGCCTACATATATACACCAATAGGCCCTTTGGCTGTGAACGCAATCATCCGGTTCTGAACATGTGACATGACTCGTGTTATAGCTTTTGTCACGTGCCAAAACTACATCCCTATATATTAAACTGTATATTAACTATCGTTTTGTTTTAATTGCAAATTAATTCCATTTGGAATTTCATGAATACATACATGTGGCCTATTTATTTTTAAGAAATGCGTATACAGTATTAATTCTTTAACTTTTAAAAATGTCGTGATGCTATACTTCTACTGCATCTTAATGAAATAGTGAAGTGGATTGATTGTGCCAAGACACCTTCGATTTCAGGTCTAGATACGCTTATTAATTTAGTCATTGTTGCAATAATTTTGCATGAATGAAATAAGCTTAGCATGTGTGCCTTGTGATTGGTTGCACAGTTTTGCATGCAGCTACCCGGCCCTATTGGGTTATAGCTAAGTAATGAAAGAAGAGTTTCTTAGCAGAAATGAATTATTTTTTCGCTTATGGGTGCTCTAACAGAAAAATCAAATAGAACCCAAGTTCGTGTCTGACTTTCTGGTGGCAATTTTAGTAACCATTGCCCTAACTCTTTATGCACCATGTGGTATTTAAACCGTCATGTGACATGGTGCACTTCACTTGAGTGTGTCTGCAGAAACTACCTGCTGGAATATTATTGTCAGTGAGTAAATTAAACTCCAGGAATTCAATTTTATAATTCGGATGTACAGCTATGAAGTCTCTACCAATTACGTTGCTTGCTTGTATGTATTCCTCTTTTTGTTTTTTGGAAATATGAAGTAGCTATCTAATGAAAGTCCAAGGAATATTGTAGTTGATATTTGTTATCTCTACTAGGTATATCGATATGTTTCAACGAATACATGTGCAGTTTAAAATGTTAAAATATTGACAAATTACATGGCATTTTTTTCCGTTCATGGTTGGAGTATTTATAGGACCCTTTAAGATGTCACGAATGGGGAATGGGCGATAAGCGAAATCCGTGCAGGAGAACAAATACCCTCTTATATATTTCAGATTACAAGTATTATCGTAGGGAAGGGAGCTAGGGTTTTTATATAATTCGGATGAACGATTTAATGCGATTCGTGAAAAGGCAGACAGCTATAGGCCCCTATATGATGAGTCAACGTGGGAAAGGGCGCCACCTGCGGCCGATAATATAAGTCGACACGGAATTATGGGAAAGGTGAAGCAAGGTTGAGGCATTATACATTTTCCTATGCATTTCCACCTCTTCTGGCCTGCGCAGCACAAACCTTGCTTCCGCTCCCAGGGGTACATTGGGCACACTGGCCACCTCGTTAGCATGGACATGCCCTTGGTCACCCAACCTCACTTAATCATGCAATTTGTCGTCTCGGCATGCCACCACGCTAATTACTGATTACCACAAGTTCCCTGGAATGCCATCAAGAGATAATTACATAGATAGTGTCCATTTCGCAAATTCCTGTCACTTCAAGAAACTCCCTGCATTGCCTCCTCTTTAGGGACAGAGCTCCAATTATCTCTTTTGCAAATCCAAAACGGGAAATGTTCCCCCTGTGGAATTATTTACACTTTAGTGAAGCACATTTTTAGCACGCAATTTATACTAATTAATCAGCGAATGTTCAATAGTCCTTCATGGACAAAAATCTAAATCGTATTTGCAACATAGTTTAAGGAACTGCAAAAACATGAGACATTGCGCTATACACTACTTCACTGATTGGATGGTGTAGTAGTTATTGAGGGGCAGTAGAAGTGTTAAGGTTAATGGTAAAATACCTATTCATAACAAAAAATTACTGGATTAGAATACGCATGACCTTAAGGATGCTCCAAAGTGGCCCATGATTCGATCAATGGATGTCTCCGAGCATATTATTATGAAGATATACTATCATCTTGTAATCCATGTCCCTCGCTTCCTTTCAAAGTTATTAATATCTCAAAGTTTTGCCTCGCACTGTACCTTATACTGTTCACTCCAATCTGTTAGAAATATTTATTTTCAGTAACTTTGTAGCTTTAATGCGTCTTGTAGGCAACATTTTTCTCCAAACATGTAACATTATTTACTTAATTATACTTTCAACTTGGATTGCGATAATTTTCACTGCCACACATCCAGGAGTTGACTGCATATAAATTAGATGTACGAGTAATTGACCCTATTTAATATATCATACATTGCCCGAGTGGTGTTATTTAATAGCCACAAATCAAAAAATTGTTGTTTTCAAGGAGATATTGTTTTAGTATGAATATTGCATTAGTATTCTCTGCACTGTCTGGTTTTGCAGCTTGACTTGCATGTAGTAATGGCAAGCAATTTAATGAGGCAAATGAATTACCACTTGAGCACATCATGCTTGATAGGTTTAACTGTGCACTAATTGCCGTTTATCGATTGATTCCAACCTCATGTGCATACATTTTCAATCTAGCTCCTTTCTGTTAATTGATTTAATAACAGTTTCAAATCTGCCCTTTCCATGTTACCAGTTTTCCTTCAGTAGAGCGCTGTTAAACACGGCGACCAATCCAGATTATATATTTTTATTTCCATTTAACACTTTTCACTCATGACTAGAACAAATTACTATAAAAATTAAAAAAATAAAAGTATATTTTCTTTGTTTTTTTAGGTGCCAAGATTTTCTGGGGGCTGTTGGAAGGTCTGAGGAGTTGCAGAAAGAAGGCATCTGTGAAAGTAAGCCAAATTATTTAATTAATTATTTTGATATAAGAGAAACTATGTTATTCAATTAAGAGTTATTTACCTAAGAGTTGGATAAGCAGGAAGTAGATGTTCACGAGAAGTTTGCAGGTTAGGAGGCAAAATGTCGTCTTTGTCTGGTTGTTCATGGTTTTGAGAACGGCTTTGGCGCTTTCTTTCTTTCATTCTCCGGTTTTGAAACCAGTTTCTTACCTGGAAAAATAATTTGCAGCCTTTTAAATAATATAAACTGGAGAAAAATTTAATTATGTAAAATATAGAAGACTTTTTTTTAAGTTTTCAAAGATTTATGAATTACAAACCTGGGTGACAGTTAAACCAGTGGAATCGGATATTGTGTATTTGCGTTCATCATCCACATAGTGACTAATGGCAAAATAACTTTCCAGAATGGAAACTTGTTGCCGAGTAAAATGCGCCCTCTTGCGACGGCCATCGAACTTGTGCACAATGGGCTTCAAATCTTGTTGGACAGAAAAAGGCTCCTTAGTTTGGGGCCCTTGAGAGGAATCTGTAAAAAATCCCCCAAGACAAATTTTCAACAATATGTAAATAATGAATATTTAATTAATTAATTTAGCATATCCAGATTTCATTTGTTTAAATTAATGTTAGTTTAGTGAAAAATTACAATTAATATTAACAATTACATGGCAATTTAAAATGTAATTATAATTTGTCACCTTGCTTTTCCTGTGATTTTTCCAAATCAATTTCCAACTTGTAAAAGGGTGAATCCACGTGATCATCGAGGTTTTGAGGGTCAGAACTTGCGGAATTTTGAGGACTTTCAAAAGGAGATATTGCGGACAAATCCGATCCGTTTGTTTCTGGATGGTCCGTGCTGTTTGTTTCAGAAGATGCTTGCTCAAGGGCAAGATGGTGACCATTGTTCTCGCCGAAGTTGTGGTAGTTATGGTTATACATGGGTGGGGTCCAGTTCCAGTGGTTCAAAACTGGTCCTCTTTGAAACCCTGAGGCATATTGATGATAATGGTACAAGTGTGATCTGGCAAAAACGTAATTTTCTTGATAAATTTGCCGGTAATGTTGGTTGATGAGAGCTGCTGGGATGTCTCCATAAGCGCATGATGGCAGATCGGAGAAGTCCATCTTTCCTTTGCCCTTTCTAATGGAAAACTGCAAAATCAACTTAATATGATGAGAATCGAGCCTAATTTGGATAACCGGTTATATTTTGACACTGTGTACCTGGAAATTGCTGAATGAGTAACCTTGAAACTTTGAAAATAGATAAATGGTGTGACCTTTGTAGCGATTCGGAGTGAAAGTTGGCCAATTATGACCCAGTTGAACGACACCTGCTTGCCCTTTCATTCAATGCAGTAAAGGAATGCACTTCTCCCCCTTCATCAATTTACTGAAATGTTTATTTCGCAATTTGTTGTCGCCCTCTGTAGCAGAATATCCGAAGTGCAAATGTTTGTTACCAGAATATAGGCCACCCAATACACAATTATATTTCCTCTTTCAATTAAAATCCAACGAATAATGAAATATTACTTTTTAAGACAAATTTGCCATATTTAATACGGACAATTATTTTAATTATCTTCGTTTGAATTCTCAAGTTCTAATTAAAAAAGTATATATTTAGGTTTACACTTTATTTAGCTCATGGTAAATGGAACTCGAAATTGAATGTTAGCATTTTGTTCCAACTCCAAATAATTTAGGCCCCCACTTGTAATCGTCACAGAAATTAGCATAAACGCAATTTCATTTATTAATATAAAGTTGAATTTATACATCCAGCTATTTTCCCACTTATGTCAACCTATTTAAATACATAACATACTTTCCTCTCCATTACATTCACTATAAATCCTACCTGCAAAACAAAATCTGATGAATTTATGACAACGTAATAATACATATATTTCTTTATTTACAACTAAAACGTGTGATGATGGCAAAATATGTATACAGTAATATAACATTGGAATTTGACTTCACGGTCACATGTAGCGAGGATAATGAAAGCAGATCTTTCCGTTGAGACAACCCGAAACTAAGAGACAATGAGTCGGCGAGAACTTGGTAGAGACCACCACACTCGGATGGCACATGTTCGCAGTCACTTCGTACAATTTGACCGGCGACGTCGGTATGCAATCGCAGAGTTCGCTGCAAGAAGGGTTGAACGAAAGCAGGCGCACCCCTTGTCCAAAAGGCGAACAAACCAACCGGCCGTCCGTGCTGAAACAAAGCTCCTTGATGAATCCTCGGCCCACGTTTGGCTCGGTCACATAATGTGTCAACCTGGCTTGGTTCTGATGGATATTTTCCGTTTCGCTTCCACCGGGTGGTGGGGCACTTTCCGGTTCTGATGTCCTCTCGGTCGGGGGATTCACGCCTCCAGACCCTCTGCGGTTGGGACCCAAAAGCAAAAGCGTTCTCGCTGTGGACAGGTTGGAGCCAGGTGTGAAGACGAAAGCTGGTTGGGATCTAGTGTCGTCGTCGTCGTCCCCTGAACTGGAAGAGTTACCGCCGACTCTTGGATCCGGCGGTTCCCTTCTGTCCATGCTGTATCCGGTGACCCCATGGTTTGCGGCCAGCGTTGCCGCGATGGCTTCGAGAGCCTGTCGTGCTTCTGCGGTAGAGATGCGAAGCGTCACGTCCAAGTTTCGCAACTCGGATTGCTCTCCGGATTCTGGAGGTGGGGCGCTGTCCGCAGCACCGCTCGCGCCAGACGAAGGTCTTGGCCGGCAGTTGAATCTGATGTGGACAACGGGTCGAGCGTATGTATGGGCACCATCGCTGGGACCGACCGTGACTTCGGTAGATGACCCAAGCTGGGTGTGGTGGGGTTGAGGGTCAAAATCGCTTCCCTTTCCATCGTCTGGTTTAGATGTTAGAGATTCGCTTGCGATACTTGAATTAGGAGATTCTTGTATGTCATGTACACAAGTGAACTAGTGGGAAGAGATGGGGAAAATGCACGCGTCAGACGGTGGCAACTCACAAATTAGACACAAAGAGAGTTTATTAAACTCACTTCCGAGTTGTCGTCACTGCTGGTGTTTCGAGACAAGATGCACCAGCCATGCGGATGAACTTGGAGGGACGAGATGACCTCCGCGTCGTTGTTGTTTGGGAAATCACATATCAGTTCAATGCGGTTGCGTTTGGCAGTGAACAGGTGATTGTAGTTTAAGTGGATCGGCGAATTGCTGAGCTGCATCAAACGGTACATGTTGGGCTAATGGCGATTCAAATCACGCAAACATTTATACAGACACACGACAGGTTAAGTCGTTACGGTATATGGTATGCCCTCAGTCTTACTTTAAACGCTTGAAGGTCTGCGGCCAACGTGTCCAGGTTGAGGTTATGAATGACCATGAGGTAGCCACTGGTTGTGCACAATATTAACTTGGAGTTGTCTGGGGAAAGTTTGGTGCGCATCAAACCCTCCGTGTGGAAAACACGCTTGAACTGTACGTCGCCTTCCGTATACCTTTTCATATATGCAAACTATGCGGTACCGTTCGCTTGTTTGGAGTCGTTTATTGCGGACCGTGTAATTACCTGTTTATGTCCCATGTATAAATACTTCCATCAAAGCCGGAAGTCACTAGGAGTCCAACGTCACTGGCGTATTCAATATTTTTCACCCAGTTGGAATGCCCTTTCAGGGATCGGATTTTATTCCTAAGGAATCGGATGTCCCATAGGGCAACTGTCATGTCGTCCGAGCATGTGGCAAACATGCGAGAATCTAGAAATCTTAGAGAAATGAAACGGGAGCATTACATACCCGACATCAGATCTCTAAAACATGTGAAGGACGTTCTACACAGTTGACATATTACATATTGTCACTTTGTCTAATTATGAATTCAGATACGCTGTTGATTTTTTTACTTGACCACCTTTAATATTTTATAAGCTGGCAACTGGCAAGGTTTTGCAGCACCCTATATACATTCGTGATACTTTATTAAAATTCAGAATACTTTGCGTAAATTTCATACAAATCTTAGATGGGAAAATACCATTTCGGTTCACCCTTAACAATTTTTTTTTAAAATGAAATGATGGCAATTCATTCGAAATTCTTAATTTTATCTTCAATTGGCAATAAAATTGGGCGAGAAAGTAAAATGTATGTTTACAGTCCCTGAAAAAAGGTTATAAAACCCCGCACTTTTTTTTATTTGATCTAAATTTTTATTATCATATCGCAAATGCTCATGTACACATGCAGTAAAAATGCAATTTTATTCAACATCTTGTTTACATATAAATGTGGTCAACTTCATTGCAGAAAATTCTTTGAACGTTTCAAAAATGCAAACCTGACACAATTGACGCAATCATTGTGGGCGTTTTCAACATGGTTTACCAAATGAGCCCGCAGGGGATCGAAAACCATGATGCTTTTCTTTTCGCAAGCTGCTACCAGCAAAGACCTGCAAGAGAAATGTCGATTGATTTCTGCAACTTTATTGCGCGCAATACAAGACTCGTGCAATATGTGATCACGTGACTTGCTACGACTTGCAGCAACAAGTTGCCAGTACTTATATCTCGTGCAAGACTGCTGCTTGCGAGGCTTACCCCTCTGGGGTGAACTCTAGATTAAATACTGCGCCGTGATCAGGCCTTTGGATTTGATTGGCGGGGTCCCACGAAGACACCGGGTACATAGAAGAGTATAATTTATGACTGACCAAGTCGGATGTGCCAATGTTTGGTCGCTGACCGACTTCTCGATGTTGCAACCATGAACTCCATACTCGCGATCCGTTCACATGTGCATTGTTCCTGGATTTCAGGATTTTGCTGTCTCCAGTTACTTTGCATGGATTTATCATGGCTGGCTGAATGTGTTATCAATGTTTGAGGCTCGCATCGACCGTTTGAAACGAAAATTAACACAAAGATAGCAGCGTAAATGTCCGACCGAGAACTGCTGCGACAATGAACAAGGAGCAGTCGCCTATATATATATAAACAAGCTGTTGGTTGCGGAAGCTTTCCCTCATTACCCCCGACTTACGATCCCTCGAGATACGAATTTTCACTTACATACATGTGTAGGATCAGATCAGACTATAGGCTACTTTATAACGTGTTTCCCCGAAAATACGACAGAGTGTTATATTAATTTTTGATTTAAAAAATGCACTGAGGGTTATTTCAGGAGATTTCTTCATTTTTGCGATACAAAAATTATGTTTATTCATGTACAAAATTCTATATTTATACATATATGGTAATGACCACACATTAATTTGTGTACCATAGTGCGGATTTATTTGCAAATACAGTTGCATGCATACAGTATAATGGACAAAATGGCTAGGAATACATATTGAGATTACATGATTTGAATTCAAAGTTTTCTCGTTGTGACAGATCCATCCGATTCCCCAAAATAGGCGGTCTTAGTCATGTTCACGAACAAACCAGTTTCAACCACACCTGATAATTAGATTCAAATTAGTAAAAATTAGTAAGAATATACAGCAAAGAAACATGAACCTGGGATCATTTTTATCTGTTGATTGACAGTGGCCCAATTGTGAGGTTTGTCAAATTTCCAATCCAGTATCATATTTCCATTATCTGTTACAACCGGACCCTAAGAAATAAATGATAAATAATTACATTAAATATATGTAAAGCTCTCATTTTCATCGTTTGAATTCTGGTCATCTTCTTACAGCTTTCATCTTGGCCATTCTTAGCTCTGCAATACCACCCAGAGCAGACAATTTCTTCGAGATGGGAACATACGCCAATGGGATGACTTCAATTGGAACTCCTTTGTTCCAATTCTGCCCCAACAGTTTGGAATTTTTTCTGTCATGGTATAAGTAATTCATTTCACAATTTTTAACAATAGATTCAACATCTTAATTGTACAATGATCACTCGCATGCTGTTTGTCGGTCAAAACGCTTGACAAGTACAAAGTTAAATGTCTGATACAATATATACAAATGTAATATATACCGAAAATCTGCAACTATTACTAATTCTTTGGCACATGATGCAACAATCTTCTCTTGAGTTAGGCAACCTCCTCCTCCTTTTATCAATGTTAGGTTTTCATCCACTTCATCGGCACCATCGATGGCAATGTCGAGCTGAGTTTCAATTACTTAATTGGAACTTGTGAAAATATGTTATATCGACTTAATTTGGCTGAAGTGTAAATACATGAAATATTTAATGTACAAATTGGTGATAAAAATTGAACATGAAGAGGGCTAAGCTATAATACAAATGTGTCCATTATATATGTACAATATATGTATTGTTGTCCAAAGTGTAAAAATGAATTATGATATGCACCTCTGGAGTACGCTCCAAGTCGCTGAGTACAAGATTATTGCTGATTATCAGTTCCCTTGCCTATAACAAAAAAATATAGAATTCACCATTCAATCTATAATTGTAAAAATAATATTGTATACCTGGAAAGATGTTGGCACACATGTTATTTTCAGATTTTCTTTGGCCACTCTTTCGGCTGCAAAGTAATAAGAATATTGAAAGTGTTTCGAAATTATTACATAATTACTGAACGGCCAGCAATTTTATTGCTGTGGAAGATATTGCGTGCAAGATTTCATGACGTCATTATACGGTCCTTCCATTGTGCGCATTACGATGTTGCACTGCAATAAATCTGGTGCAAGAAAGTTGCACTGTTACTTGCCCAATCTTTCAACGGCGTAAACAACGGTAGATCCGCTTCCAATCCCAACAGAAAAGTTGTCCTGAATAGCAGATTGCGTTTAAATTTGCTCGCATTGTTTTGTTTGTTTACAATGTACCTACCTTGACGTGATTATCGACTGCTTTTGCTGCAGCGCATTTCTTCGCAGTTTCTAACAGCTGCTCCATTTTGGAAGTTGTGGCGAAATATTTGTTGACGAAAGGAAATGGCAATAATCGAGTTATTATTACTGTCATCCGAGATTCGCTTCCTCTTATTAGACCATGTTTTTGGAGTGAAGGTCGAGAATGAGCACAAGGATGCACCAGCCAGTAGATGAAGCGCCGCAAACTGTATTTGTCCAATACAGTCGTATATTGCGCCGCTTCGCGCTTCTACTTTCGCGGTTTCACTTTATCGCGGTTTTTCTAAAAGAACTGCGTTTGTGTGATTAAATGTACAATTATTTTTATATCAATTTGATACATTTGCGAAGTAATATATTTGTGTTTCAACCATTATCTTTTCATCAATACTGCGTGGATTTAAAATAGTTTTTCCGAAATGAAGTCAACTTTTTTTCTGCAGCCCATATGCTTTTTTTCCACAATAAATTTTCGCTTACCGTGCGTTCCAATAAAATCTTTACGAATATTATATAAAACAATTCTAGTTTGCTCTGAATTGAATTGATGTGAAAATCGTTCAAAATACTCCTACTGTAAACTATACATATTTATAATACCATGTATGTATATAATAAAATTGTTAAATGACAATATACCTATGTATATACATAATCTGACTAATGGTGCGAGCTGTTGTTTCACATACTACTTCATGAATTAGAATACAATAACTTTAATACGCAGGATTTAATAACATTAACTGCTTACCTATAATATAGGCATGTGACAGTCTTATTAGACAATTGTCCAAATATCTGCCATTAATTAAGTGCATGCAAATAGTGATTTTTTTCAATTCGCGCAAGTGCGTTGTCCTTGCTGGGGACCAGGACCAACCGGACAGGACCACAAACTAATAAGATATTGCACAAACAATAAATGTTGCATGCGCTGCATGGTTCTGAATGCCAATTTGAGGGGCAATGTTCATGTTCAGTGAGTCCGAGCTGCAATTTGACCTTTAAGCATTGTGACATATGTGTTTTCCAAAGTTCACAGGTCATGCAATGCCACCTTGAGACATGTAAGCATCTTGCCACGAAAACACCCTCAGGTGCTTCTTCCTTGCTTGTCTTTCCCCAACAAAAATATTGTTTCCCACAAAATGCTATTTGGGTGATAACCATGTTAACTTTTTTTTTTGCTTATATTGGTATAATCTCATGAATATTAGAATATCGTTATAAGAATTCAATCGTTTCATTTTAACTTTAATGTTGTTAATGCTGGGTGATGAGAAGGTTTACGTTCCTAAGATGTGGTCACGTGGGTTTGTGACGTCAGCATGCTTAACATACTCAGTACTTTTCCAGACTGAGGCATTTGTTGGCAATCTCCACCATTGAGAGATCGCAAATATCGTCTTGAAGTTTCTATCATCTGAAAGGTAAATGTAATACTACATATGGTATATGCATTTATAAATAATATAGCATAGTCATTGTTTTCTATATGACGATTTATGTCAATATGAATATAATTACATGGATTTTAAGAAAATATTTGTCATATTGGCATAAATTGATGTAGTATATTGGGCTCACAATATTAACATATATTAATTGATCAGGTTTTATGTATTAAATGACATCGATTTTTGAATTTAACGCTGACAGTATTGACGCACTTGGCACCTTCTCAATACGTACTATATTTTTATTTCAGTTGGGGATTTCCTTGCAGGCTACGGCTTCCGAT
This sequence comes from Glomeris maerens, assembly GCA_023279145.1. NCBI lineage: Eukaryota > Metazoa > Arthropoda > Diplopoda > Glomerida > Glomeridae > Glomeris > Glomeris maerens. Next base: position 12,746 of record WWPM01023355.1, read on the forward strand.
CTTATTAAGATTTGATTAATAAATAAATGAAGGGGCGCTTAAGGTAGCTAGCTTACTTGCATAACAGCATTGCTGAAATACTACACCGTTGGCCTCTTGATTTTCAACAGTGATTTCTTACTATTTGTGTAGCAGTTAAAACATCAGAAGTACGTACTTCATTAGTTATGTAGTGTTTTATCCTTAAAATTTATGTGATGGCCTTAAACCGAGTTTCACACCCTAATCTGCAAATAAGTTTAGTATGCATATTATACCTTTTATTATAGAATTTGATGTTTGATGTGCACTTCAAACTATGCAATTGGAGATAAAGCAAATAGATTGATCCCCTCTGTAGTAATCGAACATAAACTTCATTTATAATGATATTAAAGTAAGATCAGCAATTTAGCAAATAAACTGATTTAGTTCTTTCATTTTTACTTTGTTGTCATACATAGGCTGCTATATTTACATTTGATAAAGACTACTTATAGTCTAATAAATTAATGAAATTTGATGCACGAATGGAATATGTTCCATTTTTTGACCTTGAGGCGTGTTGAGAATAATGGCAATGTATACTGTATATTTTACATATTTATCAACTCCAAAATATATGCTACAAAGTGCGTTACAGGAAATTCAATCTTCAAATGTGGCATGGAATCCATACCCATATTGTAGTGTAATATTTCAACAAAAATTAACTGACCTCGTATATGTTTTTCCATAGAGTTTAAAGTTCCTTGAAAACCAAATATTGACAGTGGAACCTCGATTTACGAGTTGCATTCGTTCCGGGGACGAGCTCGTAATCCGAAACATTTTTCCCCCATTGGAAATAAAGGAAATGTACACTATGCGTTCCACCCACTACTCAAATATAAAATCATTTCAGATTGTTTTGTAACGGGGATTATTCTACGTATTATTTCCCCTAACATCAGAAATATGTACGTACTGCTTGGAACAGCATTTACTAGCCTGTACTAGTGGAATCATTTAAGATCCGCTTTCTGGACATTTGCACTTCTTTGTTACACTCTTGTCCAAAAAATGGCATTCAGAGCGATATTTTTGCTCGCAGACCAAAACATCGCACTCAGCTCAAAACAAATTTTATTAACAAATTTTGCTCGTAAACAGATTTGCTCGTATTCTTGGTTACTCGTAACCCGAGGTTCCACTGTACGAATACATAATGCATTTGTAACAGGCCATGAGGGCGTATAGCAATAAAGTAGTAATGAAGTGATTGCCAATTTATTCTGAGCAATACATTTTCATGACTACAAAATTTAATACTACATAATCCTTGTTAAACATGAGCTGTATTTTTTGAGAATGTTATCAGGAGCAATAGTTCCCGATTGAAATATTTATGCCCATCTAATCTCTAAGATAACATGTGCTTTGAGTATGATAACAGGATGTAGCCTTGTAAAATAAGCGATTTTAGCAAGATCAAGGTTGCCATATGGCACCATGCTGCTAACAATAAGTTATTTTAGCACAACTATGGCTATTCAGTAGCCATAGTTGTGTTAAAATAAAATGAAATTCGTTATCCAATAAACGGTTGTGTTGTATGAATTAATGGCCTATTGCATCAAAAGGCCGACTGCCTGCGAATTTCATTGGCAAACAGCAAAACAATGTGCAAGCATTCAGAAATGCAACTATCAGCACTTGTTCGTCTTACAAATACAAGTTGTAACCTCTGAGCACTCACTTGTCTATTGTTTCACTCGTAATCTTATAACATCAGGTGTTTGAGTTATATAGTAAGTTGAATAGATATACTGTATACTACAACTGAATATATCAGCGATAAGATCTATATATTGTATCGTCATTGTTTAGTTGCATTATTTTCTAGAAGTAATCCAAAATGCAGTCGGCAATGACAACCGCGTTGGTCAAGTTTTCCAGAAGGGTTCCATCTGCTCTGAGGACCCTTACAACAATTTCTGAACCTGCTATTGCAACTGCACCTGAAGTTGGGACTCAGTCTCAATTAGTGTTTGATAAAGAATACAAGTATGGAGCACATAACTACAAACCACTTCCTGTGGCATTGGTTAGAGGAAAAGGCTAGTACATCTTATTTTTCACCGTGAAGTTTCAACAATAATATATTTGAAATTTGTACAAATGTTCATGTAAAGTCCATAGGGTATTGCAAACAAGATACATAATCTTTTAAACAATCTAATTGCGCATTTTAGATGAGTTTAATATGTAACTTGTTTTGGAAAAGTTGTTTAATTTTGCCTTTGTGAAGTTGTGCTATTACGTATGTACGAAGTATATGCAAACACAGTAAGATTTTATAGCTAAGTTGACTTGTTTTTTTTTGCTTTTCTTAAGGGGTTTTCATGTGGGATGTCGAGGGGAAACGTTACTACGACTTCCTGAGTGCATATAGTGCAGTAAATCAAGGCCATTGCCATCCAAAAATAGTAGCAGCCATGATGGAACAATCAAAAGTGCTCACTTTGACTTCCAGGGCTTTCTACAATAATCTTCTGGGAGAGTACGAAGAGTACATTACCAAACTCTTCGGATATGACAAAGTTCTTCCCATGAATTCTGGTAGGAATTTATTTGAAATGTTCTCAGTGGTTTGCCTTATTTAAGTCTACATTATATACATGCAGCCTTTTATTTAATTTTTATCTCAACTGATAGTGGTACACCAGTAGTTCCAATTTTAAAGTTCTAGATAGAGCATCGATTGTTAGGTAGAAATATTATTTTTGTGAAATTCTTTTATTAAGTTTTCATTGCTATGGGACCTTCTTAATTGCATTGTGTTTATATTTCATATAGAGAAAATTTCAATTTATATCATTGATTTAACTGTTAAGCCTTTTACTTTGTCAAATGTTAATTTGAAATTTTGTGCACGATCGGTTATTTATTATTGGAAATGCAAACAAGTTTTGAATAATTCATATTTAGGTGTTGAGGCTTGTGAAACGAGTTGCAAGTTGGCAAGAAGATGGGGTTATGTGAAGAAAGGAATTCCTAAAGACCAAGCAACCATGGTGTTTGCTGATGGCAACTTTTGGGGAAGGTCATTGTCGGCCATATCGGCTTCGACTGACCCATCTAGCTATGAAGGATTTGGCCCTTACATGCCCGGTTTCAAAATCATTCCATACAACGACCTCAAATCCCTAGAAGTACATTTTTAATATGTCCGAATTAGGGTTCGTACTGGTCTTTTTTAAGTCCTTATAAATTAAAAAGTACGTACTTAGCTTTCATTTATCTTTGCTTAAAATGTTCTTAGAAAGTCTTAACCTTTTAGGGGGTGAAACTTGTACGAACCCTCAATTGTTTATTTACTGAAAGATTTATTCAGTAAACAATTTATTTTTGTATGGTCAGACTGCTCTGCAGGACCCTACTGTTTGTGGGTTCATGGTGGAGCCAATTCAAGGGGAAGCTGGGGTACTAGTGCCCTATGATGGATACCTAAAAGGCGTCCGAGAACTGTGCACTAAATACAATGTACTGTGGGTTGCAGATGAAGTGCAAACTGGACTCTGCAGAACTGGAAGGTGTTATAATATTTTGAGCAAAATTAATTGGATAGTAATTTAATGTAAAATCTGTTTTTAAAACGACTTTTAAGATGGTTGTGCGTGGACTATGAAAATGTGAGGCCAGATGTGGTGACATTAGGAAAGGCACTTTCAGGTGGTCTTTACCCAGTTTCGGCCGTTTTGGCCGATGATGATGTCATGTTGACCATCAAACCAGGTGAACATGGGTCCACTTTCGGTGGCAATCCTCTTGCAGCCAAAATAGCCATGGCTGCATTACAGGTTTGTATTATTTTTATCACAAATAATAAGGAATCACATTCTTATTTTTGGCTATTAAATTGGCACATTTTAATGGTTTGGATTTTTGAGTTCCTTCAAATGTATATAATACTATTCGCATTTTTGTTGACAAGCAAGTAACAGTTTCTGCTAGAATTGCTTCCAGTGAGAATTTACTGAAGATATTACTTTTTGCAATTGTACTATGATATAATTAGAATAAAATGATACACATACGCTTATATTTATTTCAGTACAAAAATGTAAAATATATTTCAGCTTTTGTTTTTAAATACAATTTATGTATTTATACTGACTATGTTATTTGTAAATATTCCATTAATTTCATGAAAAAATAAAGTATTTTGTTGTTGTTATTTTGTTGCTATTCAGAAAATAATGTATGTGTTGCCTTGACAGGTTTTGGAGGAAGAAAAATTGTCTGCAAACGCAAAAGTGATGGGTGAGAAATTAAGAGAAGGTCTGCAGAAACTTCCTAAAGATGTCGTGACTCTCGTCAGAGGCAAAGGTTTACTGAACGCCATCGTCATTGATAAAAGTGGGCCGCAAATAAATTTTTTAATGATATAATTAAGTATAGTGTCACGATAAATGTTATTTTTTTCAGAATACGATGCTTGGGAAATCTGTTTGAGGCTCCGGGACAATGGACTTCTCGCAAAACCAACCCATGGTGACATTATCCGTTTTGCCCCGCCTCTTTGCATAACTTCCCAACAGGTTGAAGAATGTGTGGACATTATTTCTCTAACTACTTTGTCCTTCAAATAATGCATCAGCCACGGTAAAATGACAAAAAAAATGAATATTGACATTAATTGGGTGAATTGTGCCATTTACTCAACGTATATTGGTAATGGTTAATTTTATGAAGTTATTAACAATTTAACTGACCACAAAATGCATAATATTTTTCTCTCAAAAATTTCGGCATTCTCCATATATAAATAATAAAAAAATATTCCAATTGGTACCATAGTTGCATACCCTTTTTTGCAAGGGACGCATCAGTAAATAAGGAAATGGTTATTAATGGGATGATGTAGCTATATAACCATGAAATTATCTCCTCTTGGATAATAATGTGGACGTAAAAGTACCTACGGTAATAATACGTTGTTTTCTTGGTACGCGTGTTGTACATGTTGCCGTCAAGCTTGGCTGGAAAAGTGTGTCGGTTTATTTTTTATACGCACTGTGCATGAAAATAGCTGTGCAGTATACTGTATTACAATACTGTCTAATAAACATTTACAATATACATAAGAAAAGCATTTGACAAATGGGTTTTTACCTTTTCGGTGCTTTAGCCATATTTAGTGGAATCGTATGAGAAATTATATAGTATACAAAGTGAAATCCATAAGACCCAGATGTGTATATTTACATAAACAAAAATCCATTTAGCACATTTTGCATCATATTTACAATACTAAAATTTACCCAGTTTGTTGTGTATTTTAATTTGCAAAAAACGAATCGAAAGCCATGTGGAATAAACTAACTCCCTAAACACATATGTGCAATATCAATAGGATGTAACTGCATGTTGTTAAAATCCGTGTTCCAAAAGGCCAGTTACATCTAATCCTCCAGCAAACTTAAACTTCTTAGGCAGATTATGCGAGTTGACAATGTTTTCGAAATCAGATGTTGCAATGGGGAAGTTGTGGGTGTAAGAAAAATAGTATGGCTCCCCTGATCCATACACAGGAACTCCATGATTGTATCTCAAGATGTGAGCCGATTTTCCTTCTACAACCGTTCCAGAATAGCCAGGTGTGTGCTGACCCCTGTGGGAAACTGCCCTTGGATCTCCGGATTGTGCTGAAACAGTTTGATCCTCCAACTCAAAGTTACTGATTCTGCTGCTCCTGCCATTTTCAACAGGATGGTAAAGTTGGCCATTTTCTTGAAAGTATTGCGATTTTACCATCGCAAATGTCGCCAACAGAGTTACCTGCAAGACCATCATATCCTTATGAAAAATTTGACATGATGCGCACGACTAGCAAGTATTTATAAATTTTGCTACTTAGCTGCAATATTCTTTTCAGCAAGTTAAATTCAACAAGTTAAATTGTACCATTTGATATTCTATTCAAATTCACTATAATTTAAATTTTTACTCCTGTAAAATGTGATTATTGCGTATGTTCCAGAGTAGATTGTGTATATTTTGCAGATTTTATTGAATGTTTTCAATTTCATTTCGAAATAGTAATTATTTGCTCGTACTATGTTTGTATGCAAAGTTTATTCACCAGATATATTTTGCTGGCTTTGATTACAATTGGTGTAATATAAAACTATAGCATTTGCAAAGTGAAAGTATAACATTGGTGCATGTACTGTGCGCAATCTAGATTTTCCAACCTTAAAATGTTCAGCAATTTGTGCAATGCTTTTTGCTTGTACCAAGTTGAATGAGTTTTAACTTTTTGAAATAAGTTGAAAACTATAGGCTATAGAGACTATAACAATGCATGGTCTCGCATAATGATATGTTGCAAGACTTGAGAATTATTGCGGTCAAGGGAGTAGGTACTTTTTCAAACTCTTTTATAGGATGTAGGCAAAATTGTTAATTAGCCATGGTAGTTTTACAATGCACGTATGCATGGCTCAAAAAAGAACCGAGCTTTAAAATTATAATTCCAAAGTACAAGATATTTATAAAATAAAGAAAATATACAGTTAGAAAGTTAAGAAATCAAACTGGTATTGTTGATGTATTGGAATTGGAAGTAAACATGGTGAACATTGCAAATTTCAATTAAATTATTAATACAAACTTTTGACATGTCATAAATTTTCAAAACTAAACTAATCATACTGTAATTAAGCTGTTTTAATTTTTATAGCTTATGGACACATTCTTTGCAATAAATGATCTCGTAGAAATTTCGGTGGATTTATGAAAGATTATTGTAACTTACAAATGATATGTTAGTGCTATAGTAATATAATATTCATACCAGGTTGATGAACATTGTTGCTGACTGCAGATGAAGTTGAAGCGTGTATACACCTATGTTGAGGCCAACTTTTAACTGGAAAGAACTTTCAAACAAGTGTCTGAAATAATGAATGGGGGCAAGCAAGTACCAGCCACCATTTCCGGCCAATTCCAAAACCTACATTTTCCTACTCGGCTGCCCTTGCAATGCAGGACAATTTTTTGAAACATTGTAATTACCCAACACGTTAACCTCAAGATTATATTCAACTTTATTGTTGTGCAATTAACTAGTAAATTAATGTTACACTTAATTTCGTCTACTAACAGTCTTTAAATTTGTTATAATTGTAATTATAATTTTTCACGCCTTATAAACTTTTGCAACCGCATCCAATTGGCCACTTTCTACAAATTTCAATCCGTTAAATTGTGTCTAATACGTCCTGGAGTGTAGTTCATTATAAACTGATGAAAGTGAAACAAACGAATTTATTAAACGAATAATTTTACAATTGATTTGCAGCTGTGAATATTTTTTTCAAAATATATGCAGACTAAAAAATTGGGTTTATTGAATGGTTCTGATTGCATGCGATTCTTTTTGCTAAACGATTTGTTTTTTCTGTTAATTACACAAATTCCAATCGGTATAGCAGTAGTTATATAAATAAGTAGTAGTTATAATTGCATATTACGTTCAAATATATTTTTGAAAATTTCATTTGGATTTTTGTTGTGAATCACTGAATTTGTACAATTACCAAAATAATTTTGATAATGTTTTTAAATGACCCGCCAAAATACTTCAATTACTTGGGAACCAATCGCATTAAAGATAGCGAAATGTTGCATTGTGAGCACATGCACCAATCATCATTCAGTGGGAGGAGCTACATGCATTTTGAAAATAGTAGAACGCCGACTGAAATCGTTACCGGTATTTCAATTATTTCTCTTGTTTATGACGCAATCTCTCCATCAAACATGCAAGGCATTTTCCAGAAAGCTCAGAAGTCGCATGTAGTAGGTTCTAAGGAACTACGAAAAATACTAGACGGAAAGGTTATAATATTTCAAGTTTCACGTTGACGATCGACAAGCATATAACGGCAAAATTTGGCATTCTTTTTACAGGATCGGAAAGAGTTTATGAAAGAATTCTTGAGAAATCTACAGCTTGCATTGGTCCGACCTCAAGATGACCGCTATGCAAACAACGTTGTCCAATTTGCTGTCGAATTCGTTGTGGGTTTGGAAGGAAATCTGTCCACCACGCTGAACATGTCATCAATTTCTGAAACCCAGAAGAACGCAGAATTGCGACGAAATGCCAAAATTATGAAAAACTTAATAGAATTCTTGCTGAAGGTTGGCATAAAGGAACAATTCAAATCATTCATTCCAAAACTCCAGGGATTATTTATTGACAAAGTTAATGAAGCCATTTTTCTAAACTATTATGATGTAATTGAATATTAGAGCTTAAAGAAATTGCGAAATGGAACTTGCGCAATCGCTCGTATAATTTGCAATTTAGAAGAGGTTTCATTTTCAGGTACATCATAAAACGTGTTTTGAGCAAGTTTCCTTTGAACTCCATTTAAAATCATAGTTTTTCCCGACCAAAAACTCTGCCTATGACTTTGTCACTGAATACTTAATATAATATATACAATTTCATTGGAATATTTTGATCGGTTGTCTGATATCAAATATTTTGGTCGATTTTAGACCTCTTCGGCGGCTTGCCCCATAGTGAGAGCAAGATCCTGCGAAATGATTGGCAAAATTCTAAAGGAAATGAGTGACGAGGCTGAGATCGACTATGAGCTGAGCCTTGCTATTGAAAAGAAAATGCTTTCCAGGACCCGAGATAAAATTTCAGCAGTCCGTGTCGCAGCTTTCTCCGCAGTGACACGGTTACAAGATCCTGCGAACGAGGACTGCAGGGTTACAAAAGGTGTCCTTATTCCAACCATTAACACTTGGATCTGTTTAATAAATGTCTGGTTTCATATTGTTTTTGCACAGCTTGTCTTGCTCACTTGGAACTTGACCCGTGCCCTGAAGTACGCCGAATGATCCTCGATATGTTGGAGCCATCGAAGAGATCTCTTGCCAATGTTTTAGAAAGATGTCGAGATGTTAACGATTATGTCCGCAAAGCAGCGTATGCATTTCTGGCGTCAAACTTGCACCTGTCCACGTTAACAACTGATCAGCGGATGGAAATATTAAATCAAGGACTCCATGATCGTTCAAGTAGTTATTGAACTCTCAAAAATCATGTTTCATTGACCGCTTATAGTTGGGAAACACAAGTAAAACTTGACTCGTGAAGACACGCCCTTTAATTTTTCCGTGACAAACAAAAGTTTGACCCAATCGAACTCTATCGGTCCATTTGCTTTCAAGTTGAAACATGTGAACTTCACTTGACTGTCAAGTTAATTTTTAACTGGTCACGCAGCCTTTGCATGTGTTTTAATATGTATCTGTACAACTGTTTTCTACGCTATTTTACAACTGAAACTTTTATCGGTTTCTATTGAAATGTGTGAGGAAAAACTGATTCAAGTCGTACTCAACTTTTGTTGGCCAACTTTAATTGGCCAATTAACTTGATTCGTGTGAACACGTCTTGACAGGTTTCCCGCAATTTTTTCAGATAAAGTTCAATCCTTCTGTTCGAAAACCTTGTTGGATAAATGGATCGAAAGATGTGATAAGAACCCATTGACGTTCGTCAAGTACTTGTGTCTCGACGAGCCACTTCATATCGCTGCTCAAGTTCTCAATAAATTCTTCCAAGGGAATAAACCAGAGGACATTGTGAAATATGTGGATTTTGTAGATGAAGAGTACGCAATATTGGTTACATTTAAACTTTATCAGGGTTCATGCCAATAAGGAAAGCCTGGAGTATTCGGGGAATTTCGATTGCTATGTGAAACCTAATGGAAAATTAATAATGAATAAAAATATTGCTACACCTTGTAAAACCAAGGGAAATTTTGTGTGAACTTAAACAAATAAAGAGCTTGTTTATACAGAGTTAGCACATGTTAAATTATTGAAGTTATTTGAAAATTGTCTGTGAAAACTTAGGGAATTATGTCTCTCTTTAACAAATAATTATAGTATTTTGTTATGAAGGCTGAAGTAATTGCTTTAATATCCGTTTGATAATTTCATTTATTTTTTCTTTTTTTGGGTAGACACAATGTACAAGTGGACAAATTGACCGAAGAAAACGTTTTCTACTGGAAAACTTTATGCATTTATTTCAATTCTTTGGGGAGTTGTGACAAACAACTCGAGGTGCTCCTCCCCGATATTCCCATTCTTTGCGGTGTGGTTAAAGAGTAAGTCTTTTATTTCATCTTCTGCGATTGCAATACCAGCAAGACTATTAGTGTATTTACAATTACAGATTATCTGCAAAGCGAGACCCCATTAACGATATAGAAAAATGCTACGAAAACGACTTCATTTGTGAGCAGTTCATCGATTTGATCGGTGTGCACGAGTTTATTGATAGCTGCTGCATGTAAGTGTGACAAATTCTAATGTCATGAGAAGTTAATGTGGGGGACGTTTAATAAGAGAAAATGTATGTTTGCAGGAAGAATGTTGAGCAGTTCATCTGCGAAACTCTGTCCGATGTCAATAACATTTCACTGGTTCCGAGCGTTATGCGGCATTTGCCGGAAGCGGTTCCCGATATGAACAGAGGCATTGACATGATGTTGGAGCTTATTTCCAATTTGACAGAACCTTTAGTTCCTGTTGAAGTAAACATGAACGAAAATGACAAACATCAGCTGGATATGAAGGCAAGTTTATCACACTGTAAACTGGATTTCTGTATTCCCAATTTTGTAGAGACAATGTATAGCCTACTTCTATCTCTGTCATTGGGCCATTGCTTACAAAATTTCCTCACGGCCCATTTACCAGATGGCTGCACTTCGGGTGCAGATCATCAGTGTAGGTGACCTCATGGATCAGTGTGTCAGAGACCAAGACTTTGAAAAAGCAGGGCAAATGAAATTGAAACTTGCAATGTTGGAGAAGGAGCGCGAAGATTTGAAGGAATTGCACAAACCTATTCTTCAGGATGTTCGGATACAAAAGGTGTTGTTTGTAGTTTTTCCGATACTTTACAGTTCCAGTTTTTCAACTTGCCATTTTGCAGAATGATCCAGCAACAATGGAAATGTGTCTGACTATTGTGTATGAGCTGTATCACAACTACAAACCAAAAGTGCTAACGCCAGGCTTGAGGATGCTCTTAGATTCACTCGTAAATTGACTTCCGTATTAAATCCCACAGCCAAATCGGGTTTTCTTTTGTAACAACAAACCCCATTTTGACAGATACTGAATGGCATCCAGTGCTTAAATAGAAATGTAAAGAAAGTTGCCGTTCTTGCATTGGGCCACACTTGTCTCTTGGATAAAGACCTGGCTTCCAGGTTCTTCGTCTTAATTATTGAGGTACCTTGTCAAAATGCTCAGCAGTCTTAATTGTTTCTGCGATACTTAGTTTTGCAACTTGAATCGCTACGCAGATTATTCGCTTGGATCATCCTGAAGTGCGCATTGCAGCCCTTAAAGTGGTTTTCGACTTCTTGATGATCCATGATTATAAAAACTTTGAATCCGTCGATTGTAATGTGAGCAACTGCGACGGAGATAAACACGATATGTCAAAATCCGGTGATCTTACTTCGACAGAAATTGGAATATCGAGCCGTATCATCAATATCCTTTGCATGCATTTAAACTGTGAAGTAAGTAGATCGGTGTTTATCTCTGGGTATTCACAGCTTCCATGTCTTGAATTGTACGAAAAGGAAGCCGTGTTTAACCCAAGACAAACTATTGAACGTTTACATATTTACATGTTGTTGTTTTAGAAACCGGAAGTAGTTTTGGTTGCAGCAGAAGGTTTAGCCAAGCTGTTGATGTGTCGCAAGATTGTCGCTCATCAAGTTTTATCCCAATTGATGATACTGTGGTATTCGCCTGGTACTGAAAGCAATGTTCAGTTATTTTCCATGTTGGGAACATTCCTTCCTTGTTATGCTGCAAGTGGAAGGTGTGTACGATGCGTAATGTGTTTTTGGTGTTTTAAATGTCACTTTTTCATGAATAAGTGCTTATAAATTCCATAAAATGTACTTATTTTTCGAAGGGGTTGCAAATTTCTGCACTTACTGATGTTGGTTAAAATTGGTCTCTATTTTGATAATTTTTAGAGCTAATCAAATGTGCATCATGACTGCATTTGTGCCAACGCTGCGCAAGATTTGCAATGCACCACACAATTCTCCCATTCGCGGAATAAAGCTGGATAACCTGTGCAAGTTCTTTGTTCAGCTTACTGCAAGTCGTACGCTGCAAAGCATAAGTGCGGATCCCCAGGTTGGAGTTGTATTGAATGGTTTTTTCTTGATGATAAGTGGCCAAAACAAATTGACACTGTTGTAAAATTACAGGTATGCAGCGTTCACGTGGACATGGCTATGGAAGTATCAAAAGAGATTTTGCAAAATGCCGAGTCGGAAATGTCATGGTGGTTGGTTAAAGTTCTGCCAACGTTGGAACTTACAGGTGCGAGTCTATCACAGCTTGTCGATCTCGAAAGCTTCATTGAAAAGCTAGAAGAGGTATGTGATAGACAATTTAAAGCTAGAAATTGGTTTCTATATGGAGGTTCCGTCTTTTCCTGAAGGATATTGGGGAAAGTACTTTGAAAAGTACCTTGGCAAAATTCAAAGCCAACGTGCAAAACAAGGTTTCAGCATTCCCCACAAATCGTCGAAAGAGGTCAAGTGGGGACATGGAAGGCATCAACAATTTGGAAACAATGTAGGATCTTTTATTTTATTATTTACATTATTTATAGGATACTTAGATTGATAAATTTTATGAATGTTTTGAACTTTTAAAAAAGTAATGTCGGGGAGTTCACAAATTAAACCCTTTTAATTTAGAGATTATCACGTTTGCCATCTTGGACAGTGTGAGACAACGGATCATAGTCACAATTTCAAACAAAGTTTAATTTCCCAGTGTTTTTACAAACGTAGAATAAAATACAAATGACACAGTATTTTTTGCTATTGAGAACCAAGCCATGACAATTAAACCAAACTAAGAACAAATACAAGTTCTGTAAAAGTGCTCCGTCATTACGCGGTTGCCCTTACGATCACAGAATAGAATATTTTGAGTGGGTTTGAAACAACTTGTTTAAGTTCATCCTCTTGAAATGAAAAATTTCAGATAGAAATGATTCAACATTTTTACGGTTATTGCATCGATACACACCGGCGATTCGCCTCCGCATTTGCGAGCATATAACAAGAAAATTCCAACTCTACATCGATACTTGAATGTTCAAATTTATACAATTGCTAGCCTCGTATTGTACATGCAGGTGTGTGAGAAATGGTGAACAATTTAGCTTCTTTAAATTAACTACAGTAAACGACGTACTGTACGGAAAATGATGTACCAACTCTTGACTAGTACATAATAAGATCGAAGTGTTTCAATACACTGTGGCAGTTTTTTTTACAAAACGGATTAATATTCTGGAAAAAGGAACTTGGATTGTCAGCATTTTCCCTGCTCAATTTTACTATATTGAAACTAGGGAAGACCATGGCACTTTTCTGGTCTAAGTTATGGAATAACTCCAAAAAAACAAAAAAGACAAACCGTAACCTGCTATATTAATACAATACTGATTATATTAGTTTGTTAACTACTGGGATAGAAAGTGCAAAAAACGAGTATTGTGGTTAAGAATTAAGTAGATTGCTTGAAACTTCCCAACTAGAAATTAAGTCCAATAATGTTTTCCTGTGCCAGTTCCTTTATGCATTTTAGTATTAATAATAAAGCAGTGTCTTAAATGACATTAGTTTGGCAAAAGTGCTATATCTATTTGTAAAAGTAATCTTTTAGGAGGAAAATGTTTGTTTTTTATTCCAAAATAAAGATACAAAACTTTATATCTGACCTAGGGATTTAAAATGTGCTCAATTACATCATTTAAGATTCCTAAGCATATTTTAACGTGGAACATTTGTAACAATTTCCTGCACATGCACAAAGACTACTGGGACACCAGTAATATTGAATTTTAAACTAATCGCTGTGAAAGTTGGAGAAATAAAACAAGACGGTCTATAAAGTAATATTGCACAATTGTGGTTTCAATTGTCATTTCCGTAAAACAACTTATCGGAAAAATTATCAGTGCCCCAATATAACTAATTTCGGCCAAATGGTGAATTCTCTCGCATCGTACAAAATGCCGCAATAGACGCAAGCAAAGGTCTCGCCCGATACAAGTGGCAAGGAGTGCAGGCCTTAATGGCAGACATTTAAGGCACAGATTTTAATCTGATTTCGTGTACTGTGTTCGTGTTACCGTTGTGCGCTCAAACCTACCGACAAATAGCACAGTGTTTAAAACGGTGGACGTGATGCGAGAGGATGGCACAAGTTGGTAACAGCGATCCAAGCTGAACGCAATGTTCAATAATGTAACTCACTACCACAAAACACTTGTCGATAGACCTGGTCACATGTTCTTAGATGCAAAAAAACCCGCTAAGCAGAAGCCACAATAAAACTCATTTCCCAACTATATAGGCTATATAGAATTTAGTGAATTCACTTGGCTCGTATATAAACCACAAATTACATTCTCATTAACTATACAGACATTTAGGGAAGGACAATTAACACGTGAAATAAATATTTCAGTGTAAAAACCGTTAACACGTGTCCAGGGTCATTGGAAACAAATTGTCAAGAATCAATTTCAAGTGCGATGCATGTTCTACCTACTATAAATGGGTCAAACGTATAGGCAACTGTGGGATTTCCTTCCCCGTTTCACATTTCTATGTAAAAGTCGTTGAAATTAACACATAAAACAGCGGTTTTATTTTAAACACCTTGTTTGATCTTGAACGCGAAGTGCGCGCGAGTAACTTCGGCAGAGGCAAAAATTTGGCCAGACCGAGCCGATGCAAATTGGCAAAAAGGCTCAGCTCGAGTTTTTGCACTTTGCAAAAAAACAACTGCATTTTGCTCCCCCTATTTGTTCATAACTAGTTCTTTTCGCTTGTTCAAACTGCGCAGAAATTGAGTTTGTCACTATTGCGTCGGCTTTTGCTCGAAAAGCATAGGCACCCGCTACCGTTGCGATGACGTTTCAATGCTTTTAACGGCTTTTCCTCCCGTTCCCTTTCTGCCCAGCATCTTTCATAATAATCGTGCTCTTTCAGATACCTGCAAAAACGTTTTGAAATCATTATGCTGCAATTGTAAGGTAATTAAAGAACGAAAACACATACCAGATTGGTGGCCAACGATGCCGGTTCAAATAGGCTTGGTTCTCCGGGTGAAGATTGCGAACCAGTTTTGGAGTCTGTTTACAGATAGTGTTGTAATTAACTGCAATGTTGTTCATACACCAATCGGAAAGCTGGTCAGCGTTGTGAATCTGCATCCAAGTGCGATAATTAATAGTGTCGTTTATGTTTACGTTTATTACTAGATAAAATTCTGGTAATCACCTGGCAAGGCTCCAGCAGGTGCAAAGTGTCCTCGGTGGCATCACCGCCTGCCTCCATTATCCCAAGTAGCTGCTGAGCCACATCTTGCTCAACCATGGAAATAAGCCGAGGCAAGCAGAGCCGATTGGCCAACTCTAGTAACTCCACGCAGTCCGATGGCTTTACAGGTGGACATTCGTCCGCGTACAAGAAATGCAGCAGGCGATCAAATATATCCTTACGCACACCAGGGAACTTGACCTGGTCAAAACAAATTCATCAGTATTGAAAAATCAGGGTTGCTACCAAATCTGAAATAAGTTTCAAGGATATCCGTACTAGTTTTTACAATTTCTTTTAAAATAATGTAATTAAACATTCTAGTTTTGCACAGTGACAAGTGAGTGAGCCATTTATAATATTGTGGTCCAATTGTTGTAATTAGACATTTACTTTGATATTTATAAAATTATAGAAAATCCAGACAATATGAAGTTTTTAAAGAGGGTTTTTCTGAATTCCCATTGGTAGCATCCCTGAAAATAATACTTTTATCCTTAATCTTGCATTGTTTGAAATTTTAAACATTTCACTGACTAGTTTCAAATCTTTGAGTATACCCGATTTTACTTTCTTTGCCAAATCGGCCATCTGATGTTTATTTCAAAGTGGTGTGCATGCTGTTTTACGTGCGAGAATGTTGAACTATAAAATTTTCACCTAAAGAGCGGAGACTGCAAACTTAAGATTTTATAGTTCATAAACAAGTTGTATACTTGGTCATGGTGCTAAATTTGATGTCGTACAGCAAAATGTGTTAATCAAGCAGTATTACTACTACTCTTTGCATTAAATGCTTTAAAATTCCCTTTAGAAAGGCCTAAGTTACTGTCACAAATAGTCTCTCAATCCTGTCACTTGTCAAGGGTGGATAATCTTGAAATCTTACTAACAAATACTACTGAGTATTCCTTTCTAAAAAAGAATGTACAAAAGCCAGCAAAAGTCGTCAGATATATTGAGATTACAACTTTAGCAGGTTTCTTTATATTGGCATCGCTTGTATAGAGCAGTGAGATATTTGCAAGTTATTACCACTTTGGCCGAGCTTTCTTGGAAATCTCCGCTGAACATGGCTAACATCATGTCGCAGCGACACATGAGTAGAGGTCGATGCGCCGCATTTGTGCCATCGTCCAATTGAAAGAGTACATCTGAGATAGGATTGAATTGAAATGAATCCACCCAAATTTTTCACTGTACAATCAAAAGGTTTCCGATAGTAGATGTACCTGAGAAAACGCCGTAATCAAGGCACAGCTCTTTCAATCTCATCCGCAAATTGCGTAAGTAATTTAGGCGTAACTCGCTGTTCAGAAACTCCTCGCGATTCTTGATATTGAGTATGTACGCTTTCAGTTCGGACAGCTCCATCAAGTTTGCAGCGTGAAGGACTTCCTGAAATTTCCCACGAGAGGACATAAAGATGAGTAATTCTATCTTGGTCAGTTTTTCCGAGATGCCCAAGAAATACAACCTCCAGTTTGCAATGTTGAAGATCCAACGATCCGGTGTACAAGAAATGAATGCAGTGATCTAGGGCAGTGGAGCTGATGGACTGAGAAATTGTGACCACTGTCTGGAGAGTAGCACTCGATTTGCCCCGGTGATCCAAGCCTTCATACTGTTGGATCTGGATGGCCGTGTAAGCCGGGTGGTCGAGCGAGCGGTAGATGCCAGCCATGTCCAAGTTGCCAGTCGGTTGTGACCTGTTGCGGCAGTGGATGACCATCGGTTGCTCCCACGATTTGGAACTGCTCGAGTCGTCTGGCAGCAAATGTTCTGTGTCCGTATTGAAGTTTCCCACGCAAGACTCCTCGACGGTGCTTACCTATAGAATATTCATAACAAGTAGGCTTATTAATCTAGTGACACTTGCAACTTTCATTCTTTCCCATCCCAAAAAAAGAGAAACGATAATTAATACCATATTGCTCCAAGTCCAGGTTTTTTTAATATCTCATAGCCTATATTAGCCCCCGCTTCTCGAACAATTTGCAGGGTACATACAAGTTTTACCCACTTAAAATTTATATTCGTAGCATTGCAAGTATACCTGCATCCATTAAATGCAGTGCATCAATTTTGTGATCTTGGCTATAAACATATTGGACTGTGTAATGAACTTGTATGAACACTGCATTTGCAAAATCGAATTTATTCATTGCACCTTAAAGTCTGTGAAGCAAACCAGTCATTCTTAAACATATATTAAGGTTGAATAAGTCTGCTGAGATTATTATTTGTACTGCATCTACTCCGGTAACCATTAAACTAAAAGCCCCATTTTATTTTTGGACTTACAACAACGTGGTATTTCTTACCGAATTCGTCTGTAAAGAGCACAAAACGTTAACATTTATGGGGCAATTGTCTATGGAACTCCCCTATGCCGAGATTTGTATTTTTATATACCATGCTCGAGTCGCTGGAACTCCTCGCCGTGTTAGACACCAAGTCCCCCGAAAGATCCATCATGAACAGACGTTGGAGGACCGTGGACGCAGCCGAAAGTAGAAACTTGTGAGAGTGTATGCTCTCGTGGCCAACTCGAAAGACAACGTCTGTGTGAGCTTGCCTGTACAACATATTGTACAAGTGATCCTCAAATTGTGATGGTGGAACGTGAATCTCGGGTGAAACTGGCTTCGGCGGACAGAACGGCATCTGAAAGAAATCACACTCATCCCGTTCAATAGTTTCAAATCAGACATGCTTTCTTTGACTTTTTAGGTTTGCTGAACCAATACCTGCAGAAGTGGCCTTTGGACCTTCTTGAGATTGGTCATCCAGAACCGTTGTCTTCGACGCTGTATAAGGGCAGCACGGATGACGTTCTCAAACACTTCGTTTACCCCATAATAGGTGAGCACACTAGCTTCGTAGTATGGAGCCCCAATATCTTTCGCTATGGACCTTCCTTGGTCCGGTGTTAATATATCGCATTCTCGTACAGGTCTGGAGCAAATATGAACATCACGTTTAACACACGTGCGCATACATTGAACGCGCTACTCGCGCATCGTACCTGACGAACGGGCTCCGGTCCTTGCAGTAGTTGATGAACGTCTCGTCCATGTACATATATCGTAAGTCATTTTTACATCCAACTAACACTATGGGAGTGTGTGGGCAAAAACGACGGATCTCGGGGTACCACATAACGCGACAGTTGCGTAGGGACATCGGGTTCGCGATCGAGAAGCAAAGGAGTACCACATCCGACCTGGGGGAAAAAAACTGTCAAAATTCTTATCGCATGCGAATTCATGTTATGTGTACTCCAATTATAACCATCATTAAAACCCAGCATTTAACGTACAGTTGAATTTAACAGTTATACGCTTTTTGCCTTTGACACCAAATTCAATAATGACTTAAAATTGTTATTGTCCATTTCATCATCACGACTACTGAAAATGCAGTACCGTTACGATTTTCCAGACAATTTCAATTTTATTTTTGAAGAACATGTATCAATGCTGTCGTGTATACAGTTGTCTAGTGGTCGTGGGAATCTTGACGGAAATAATAATTCGCAACTTTAGTGGACACCCACAAAGTCTGTTTTACACAAATTCAACATTTTCTGAAATTAAGAAACACGTAAGTCGTGTATTTTCATTTGAATTTTAATTGCAACTTTTAAGCGCTAACGAGACAACATGAGCATGATGAAGCATTCATTGGTACTATATTCCTTCCCAATGGACAATACAAATAAGTGTAGTGAAAGTGCGTTATATATGGAGTACACTGGACAGAGTGACCACGGACCTTCCGTACGCAAAGCGCCGATCTTTGTCATGGTCGCCGAATGTGTCCCACAGGCGCAAAGATACGTTAACTCCATCCACAACTTCCCATGATCTCTCGAGTACCTGATGAAAATCAAATTCAGTGTTGCACAGTCAACATTTGAGATTAATTTATACGAGGTGCGGCGTACCTCTTTGTAAATGCGGTACTGGTCTATGGCCCACACTGTAGGTATGTGCGTGTTTATGAGTTGGCTTAATGACACTTGCTTGTTGCATGCTCTGGCACAAATTAATCTAGTTTTGCCAACAGCCGTGTCACCAACGACCACGCACTTCACTAACTCCTGATGCGGTTGTTCATTATCCATGGTCATCCATTATCTGCGAGGCAAAAAGGAAACGAAATCAATCATTTTAATTCATAATTTCTTGTACAATAAACGATACCAAGTGAAACTTCATTATAAACCAATCAATTAGCATCAAAATCTGCTTAAATTGTAGTTAAATTAATAGAATGATCTTTCCAAATACAGTATTTGAATTTCTGTAAATTCTAATTAAAATTTGTTTCATCAGACTTTTGTGTTCAAACCTCAAGATACTGGTTCTGAGAACCTACACTGCTTGAGGTGCAGTTTGGAGACTTGTTTATTCACGCTTTTTTCTAACATAATACTTTCAACTTACACATGACTAATAATAACAAAATTGCTAAAAACATTTCTTTGTCTGCTTTTGGATATTTTTTTTTGTTTTGCCACATGTTAGAAATCGCAAAAGCTTATGCACTTAACAACGTGTATACTGTATATTGATTACAAGTGACCTCGCATTTGGACAAGCTTTTAAGATGTGTATTCTAAACACGCGTAGAATGAAAAACTTGCACAAAATTCTAGGAGTACATCTAAATATACTGTATACACTATATATGTATGACAAAATTAGCAATTTTCTGTGCTTTATATATTCTGGAAAATATTAGAATTTCAAAGTGGCATCGCAAGTATCAATGGCAACCATAATACAGTTATCAAATTGATCTGTTCATAGGGCAGAAATTTGATAGTAAATTATAATTTACAAGAATCCTATTGTCGTTTTTAAGTTTGGTCGAAGTGCGTTAGTTATTTTGGGAATAGCTAAGTTCATTTGCAGACATTAACAATACGAGTACATGCAGTTCACTGACATGCGGACGTTTTTTGTTACATCTGATGCCGCTAAAAACAAGATAAAATGCCAACTTGTTCGTGGGTGGAAACAAAGCAGAATAGTTATGTATGGACTTAACGTCTTTTGTAAATATTATGTTTGGAATATCATTACTGCTCTGCTGACCTCCAAATTTGTTGCTCTGATTTATATAACCAGATATATTTTACATTTCTTTTTGTTCTGGTTACTAAAACATGGCGCCATTTTCTCCCCACGATTTATGCACAGTAATGCGTGAAAGTCAATATCGGTGACACATAAGCGAAAAATTGATCGATGGGATCAAGAGCTTTTCATTCACTCTGTAAAAAATGATATTGACGTTTCCATTTTTTCTAACACTATTTACCTTGGTATAAAGAATTAAAATTACCAAGAGTGAAATTACCTAATCAAACTCAATGTTCTTAATGCAATGCTGCTTTTAAAACATTTTTATGTTCACATTTGCAACGCATAGCTTTTGATTGAAACTAGCATTTATAATTAGCTGTAATATACCCTATCAATATTGGCATTGAATTGGCATAATTTTAGTCGTGGACGAAATAATGGCCTTCTACGTCAAACATTGCAAAGCAATCGCTGTTATTATTTTTAATGATCAATGCAAATAAATTGGCTGCTGAAGCTAGAGATTACAATTCATAAAGTCCCTGGAAATTAGAATACTAAGTAAGATCTTAAATAAATGCTCAAGAATAATGCGCATTTGCAAATTGTATAACTACAAAAGTGCAGATCAATTTCATACAAGTTTCGTTTATAGCTAGAAATTTATCGGCTGCATTTCAATCTGAAAACTTTTTGAAAATCGCTGAACTTTGATTGGAAATTTGAACAACCTTCGTAAATAATTCTGATAGTACGAAGATTGAAGATAGAAAATGAGGCCAAAATCTGAAAATTATACAAATCATTAAACCACAAATTATGACTAATTCATGTACAGTATGTAAAGAAAGTCCTGCCTGTTTGAAAATAGCGTTGACAGTGATGATTCTAGGTGAATATTAACAAAATTGGACTACACACTGGGGGGTCGTCTATTTTTGACGTCAAATGTAGCCTTAATGCCCGCCTTCAAGGTCATTCATAAAATAAGTTTGCTAGCTTCGCCGATAGGGGCATAATTCGAATTAAGGAAATTTTGTTCACTATATTCTGAACATTGTGGCGGGAACAGATATGAAATCGGCCAACAAACAGAGCAGATACTGCATAGCCAGGTTGTGTGTGTTGCTGCCCCCCTTAGCATATTTCCTTGCAACGCCCACCTTCGGAGCCATGCAGTGAAACATGGTCACAGTGACATGCCAATCTTCAAGAACATTTTCAAAAAGTGAAATGAACTATCTACAACTTTTGATGGAAGCACTGAAAATGTGGGAATTAAAGAAAGTAATGCTAAAATGTCAGGCATTTGTCTATTTTTCCAACTAAACATCAGAACCACGTGTCGGCCATCTTCAATGCAAACATGTTCTTTAAATATGACAACTTTAATAAGTTATTTTTCTAAATTGATGACCCACATAGTGTTGCTTGCAATACATAAACAAACTGCGTATATTTACACATGCAGAAAAAATATTGCGGCTTTCAGTACACGCAATGCTGTGAAGTAATTGCAATATATGTATTGCATTATTGATTGCACTACACATTGCTTCTTAAATGACAACACCAACACAATTTTGTCATTCCCAAACATGGGCAACTAATCAAATTTAAATTTCCAATATGGTCATCGCATTGGCATGCAAGACGTCAACCGCAACATGTTGACAATATCCGAAATTATATCAAGAGTTGCAGAAACTGAAATGTCAAACTTGTTTCATCGCATTTGCAAAAGCAAACAAAAACTGATTAGGTATACAGATTTTGGCCTCATTTTCTATCTTCAATCTTCGTACTATCCGAATTATTTACGAAGGTTGTTCAAATTTCCAATCAAAGTTCAGCGATTTTCAAAAAGTTTTCAGAATGAAATGCAGCCGATAAATTTATAGCTATAAACGAAACTTGTATGAAATTGACCTGTACTTTTGTAGTTATACAATTTGCAAATGCGCATTATTTAAGATCTTTATTCTTACTTACTATTCTAATTTCCAGGAACTTTATGAATTGCAATCTCTAGCTTCAGTAGCCAATTTATTTGCATTGATCATTAAAAATAATAACAGCGATTGCTTTGCAATGTTTGACGTAGAAGGCCATTATTTCGTCCACGACTAAAATTATGCCAATTCAATGCCAATATGGATATGTAATTATATGGCATTATCTTTATTATTCCATCTAACTTTTTTAACTATATTGCCATATGAAGAGCATGAACTAAAAACTTTTCATAGTTATTTTATGGTTCTGAATTCTGAGAACAGCTGCTACTTCTTTTGCTTATTTCAGATATAATATTTTTAGGATTGACGCACTTTTCGGTTGTCCAGCAGGTGCATTTCAATTTTCGTATTAAAATAATGGTGTTAAAAACCTACATACCAAAATTTTAACCTGACAAGTCAAGTTTCTTGAAAATTTCATTTTATTATTTTTGCGCTTTAAATTCGTTTTCCAAATTTTCGTTTTGGTCATTATACTTATCCCCCCCCCCCCCACAACTACCACCACCAAAAAGTATCCTATATACCACAAACTGTAAAACTATTGCAACAAATAACAATTTTAATTTCTTATTTCAATCCAAGTTTAGTCCTTCTCTTCCTTCAAAAAAGAACAAATGCCAACCAACAAACAATAGCGAATTCAGCAAAGGATTTATGACGGCTAAAATTCTGGTTTAAAATTTCCCAACAAAGCATTGTGCTACACATAATACACATACATTGATGAAACGGCTTTCCGGCTGTAGTACAAACTTGTGTATTTTAAAAATAACGTTTCCATAATTTTTGTCCTTGGATTTAATTATAAAAGAAAACGTGTTTTCTGCGTGTTCGAAAAACAGAAACAACTGAAATGAGAGCCGCGTAACTCGAAGCACATCAATGACAAAGTTCAATGAGAATCCTTCAAATGAACAACCATCCCATTGACAGTGGGACCAAACAGTGGCAACGAAGGCGGGGCATGGCTTAGCCCATAAATTCCTATGTTGCGTGACTTTTTCGTATACCCACTCGTTATTTAGACATCAAATGTGCGCATCGCTGTACATTTTCCGCGGACAATTATATTGCAATTCACTGCAAACTTATCGGATACAACGTCATTAAATTGACAGCTATGGACGATTTTATGGACTAGTTATAATGCGCGATTTTTTTTGCTGACATTATCAATGACCTTGGAGAAATTCGCGAAATATTCGCGAAGCAAGTATCGGTAAGCTACAAGCTTCTTATAATGTTCTACATATTTACATATAGTAGATACTTACTTTTACCGCGTTTGAAATATTGAAATCGACGAGCAGCACCCACAGCAACCGATGGCAATGTAAATGAACGTCCAAGTTTGGCTGTACGTTCAAGCAACCAATAAGCGATGTCCAATATTTGAAAATACAATGGCTTACGCCCGAAATAGGAACATCACATTGCTAAACTATCGCTTCGTGCAGTGCGTGCCGCAAAACTGGTCGTTGTACGACTACAAACCAAGACCAACAGCTTTGGCCTTCGGGCTATTGCACCCTCCACCTCGGAAACAGCGAGCCAAAGAATTACCCCACTTCGAGGGGTGCGCGCAAAACAGCAACTCGCTTTTGCCGGTGCGATCTGCTGGCGGGCGGAGGGGTGGGACTGCGAATTAGATTTACCTTGTGATGCATTTTCATGACGTCATTCGCCTAACACGCTGAAGACAATTCCTGATTGGCGCAAGCTAAGCCACTCCCTTGTTAGGGGTAATCCTTAAAAGACGTTTAAAGACTTGCAAATTCAGCAAATTTTCGGGGATTATTTGTAAGTATTATCTGTCATGTGAACATTGTCTTAATTTTCTTTGTGAACCTAGAAGAATAATTAACGGAATCGAATAATAATGTAGTATTTTTGAGGAAGCTTGACTACCGCTTTCAAATTTTAATAATCACTACTGAAGAATTCCAGCTACCATCTCCTTTCCATTTTATTAAAAAAAAAACAATTTGTCACTGTGATGGATGTATGCAAACACTGAAATTGTCAAATAACAATAGATACATTTTGAATTCGGATCTAACTAGCGATCCGCTTTTTCCTCATCCGCATGGTTAGAGATCCGCACCGTTATATATTGCGATTTTTGACGTGGCGCGGTGTTTTGGTCTCCAACTGTTATTCTCTGTAAAATATCGCGAATTTTTGGATTTATAAATGCAAAATTGATTTCTTTTATTGCAACGATTTCATATCGGTTACATCTCCGCGCTTCCATTTTGCGGATCTTTGGATTCGAATTTGTAGAGAGCGAAGCTGTTTTGGAAATCCCATGGTGGAATTCGGAGAATAATGGCTCTAAACGTAGTGAAAAATAAGCAGTATTTGCTAAAAGCGTGGCAGGATGTCGTCGACGATAAAAGTGCAATCGATTGGTGAGCCTCATTTGTTTATTTTGAGCGTGAATGTTGGTGTTCGGTTGCGTGATTTGTGTCACGAACGCAGGTATGACTGCGTAGTGCAATATTATTAGGCGGAAAATGTTGAGCTTGCAACACTTCGCATAGCGTCAGTATGTCGAATGTTGCGCATGCCATCTGTGGGGCGCATGAAAATTGCACGAGCCGGCTTTCGCAGTCGTTTACCCCTTGTTTTACCTTTTCCATGCCAGAACAAAAAATGAGCATGTTAATGAGAGATCTTTGTAATGTAATCATTTACGAAGTTTTGTCATCCATCGATATTTATTATCTTAAAAAAAAAGATATAAATTTGCGACCTCGAGTTGAAGGATTACTACACTTGTTTAGCTTTGCAATCGGTTTCCTGCTGGTATAGGTACATACATTTAATTTTGCCACAGCTGC
Organism: Glomeris maerens; assembly: GCA_023279145.1. Taxonomy (NCBI): domain Eukaryota; kingdom Metazoa; phylum Arthropoda; class Diplopoda; order Glomerida; family Glomeridae; genus Glomeris; species Glomeris maerens. The sequence goes on from WWPM01023355.1 coordinate 38,155, forward strand.
ATCAAGGTAATAGCTTGATAATATAGTTATCCCTTCAAGGATATTGCATTGCTTCAAATTTTGATTTACTGTCAAATGACTGATTATAGGGATTTTCGTCTAAAAGTTTATGGTTTTTCAATACACCCGAGCGTTGACCATGGAGTTAAATTGAAAAATTATTTTACATGCGCAACAGTATTGCATTGTAATGGAGTGGCGCGCAATGTTCTGTATTCTGTAGCATGCATACTGTTGCACGTGATTGTATTGCCACGGGAGAATGTTTCGCCTGGCAAAGTGCCTCACAAGGTGAAAGTATTCCTAAAAAATAATTGATCTGTCAAAGTCGTGAAAACATTTTAAAGCACCTAAGCAGTATCGTGAACCAATATTTTTTATCTGTTTGTAGAGCGTCATTACTTTAAGTTTAATATAACAAATCCATTCGTATAAATCACATGGTGGCAATAAGTGTAAAACTGCGATAAAGTCGTGACTTGAATGATTGAGCAACGATGGCAGTTGTTTGCTTTCTGTTGTTGATGTCCTTTTCTACCGAAGGTTACATTTAAAATAATATTGTCACAAAAGAAACACAATTATATTATCTTGTTTCTAATTTTAGACTGTGTAATCCCAAAGGCAACAAATTCACTTGGGAACTGCTTGTATTGGTCCTTGAGCCCAATCCATATTTGAGGTTTTAAAGCCAAAATAGACTATAAAAACAACATTTGGGAATTATAATTGCTAAGGATTAAACAAAAGGCTACTTATGGAACAATGTAAATTAAAATTTTTCCCATTCAAACTTCAAAGCACTTATTATGAATCTAAAATGCAGTTGGAATAAAATTACTGTATTGTTTTAAATTGTACTTATTGTTGGGGATAATAATAATAAAGATTAGTATGTTAGCGTCTTATCTCTTCCTCCCTTCCCACCTCCGGCCGTACAAAGTTATTTAACACAATACAAACAAGTTTTATTACATGTTAAATTTTGTGATTAAACTTTTCACAATGATATTAAACTATTCGCAGGGCATTGTTTGGCTACGAAGGACACACTTTTGATTTGAAGGTGGTCAGCTGTGGAGGTAAGATTATGCATTTCTTTTGTTATTTGAGCTAATAATATATATTTGTAATCCGGATGTTATTGCACATTTTGCCAAAATGAGTTCCTCTGAACAAGTTGCTGACACGACCTCCATTATTTCCTGTTTTGATTAGATCCCGCCAGTTTACTTCTGTCTTAATGTGACCCTAAACCCAAGATTTGACAGTTGTTTTTATGGCACATGCAAACATAATTGACGTCAATTATGAGGTGTTATTATTATGAATGACATCTCATGAATTGAGAAAATAGTGTATTGCATCTTGACTGTAGTATAGTACATAAATATTATCAATATTTTTTCTATCCAATTGCTTAATGTATTCCTTATTAAGATGGAGGTCTGGAGGAAATTGTCAATGAATTTAACAGCGGACAAATTATGTATGCCTTCTGCCGTGTTATTGATCCAAAGACAAGTCTCCCGAAGTTTGTCCTGATTAACTGGGTAACTAAATCGAATTTTAAACAGTGACATCGAGATTTGAAGATCAAACTGTTAGATTTATTTCTCCAAATCTGTTTTTCTTTTGAAAGCAAGGCGAATGTGCTCCGGGAGACAGGAAAGGAAAGTGCGCGACTCATCTCCGAGATGTTGCACATTTCTTTAAGGTTTTATCATTATCCAAATGTTTGAGATTGTCTTATTTATCAAGTTTTTAATGTTGTTAATGTTATTGTTTTTTTTAAAGGGAGTACATCTTACAGTAAATGCGAGGACAGAAGATGATGTCGATCCGTCAATTATTATCGATAAAGTTGCCAAATCTACAGGGTCTTCGTACAGTTTCACAGATAGGGATGGTCCTTTGCAGAATACTTTACCAGTGGTACTAATTAATATTGTCCTAATTCAGTTTTACTGCACAACATGATCCTTTACAAATAAATGACATTTATACGTATTTGTAAAATTGTGTTGCCTACATTTAGCAAACTTAATTGTATAAATATTTCCCATGTCAATTATTATTTAATTCGCATTTCAGGGCTCTGTTTATCGAAGAACTATCCCTGCAGCTGAAATCAACCCAGTGGAAAGAGATAAGTTCTGGGAGAGAACAGAAGTAAGCCTTCTTCAGTCTCCTTTATTGCACTTTGTTAGGTAATGCTTCAGTGAGTATTATTGCATCTGTTAAGCAAGCTAGAAATGTTACGACACTTGCACCGTCATTCTACGAGAATTGATAGATTTTATATGCGGTTCTAACCTGCATGTATGTTTTCATATTGTGCACCAAGTACTCAAGAAAATGCCACTTGTAACATGTAAGTGACAGATAGTATAAAGTGGATTTCATCTGTTGCGATTTATTTTCAATCTGATTACTTCTGCACATTGTGGATTGCCCATGTGTAAAATCAAAGAACATAAGGCGCAGTAATTAAACTCCTAGCTTATGCCCTACATGTAAACAAGTTTCACAGCCAAACTTGGGGCTATTTTCAATAAAAATATGAATTCCTACAACATTTATCTAATATGCCCTACTGTCCAATGATTTTTGATAAGCCCAAAATAAAAAGATAAGAGATTCTACTGTAGCACCGTGAAAGTGTTGATTCGTATTTCAAGATGTCAATTGTCCGAGTCCATTTGCTGACAAAAGTATCCTTTATTTATTTAGCAAAAATACGAAAACGTCACAGTTAGTTTGTTTCCGCGTGGATAAAGATAGTACAACTGAATTTTCTTTTTGGTGTTTTAGGCCGAAGAGAAAGTCAGATTGGAAGATGACCGTAAAAAGACAGAAGAAGTAAGACAGAGGTTAGAAGAAGAAAGAAAACGGCGTGAAGTGAGCGCAATTTTGCTTCTCATATTTTTTTCCCCTGGTTTTCCGGTAGCGCAGAGTGATGCAAGTGTTGTAAATTTTCAGCTTGCGGAAGCGAAGCAGAGGGAGGAGATGTCAAAACAGCGGTCTTGGTCAATAAGCCAACTGCGCGTTGCCGAAGCCGGAGCGTGCCGAAACGATTCCGAAAGCGTTAACGGCAAACTGTGGGAGCAACAGTTGGCCGAGGACAGCCGTGATGACAACGAGCGAAAGATGAGGAGCGAATCTTTGAGAAAGCAGAGAAAACAGGTTCTGTATGGTTGATGGCACGTACGTGCGACCGGGTACCGCAGAGTTTGAACGTCTCGTTAATTGATTGGCAGGAAGTTGAAAGCCTCATTTCTCAGCGCACAATTAATGCGAGAGCAGTCTTTGAGCAAAACACTATTTATGGAAACACTTACACGTCTACTGAGGTTGTGGAACGTAATGGAAGTCACTCGCCAAAGAGCACAGTAAGTGATTTGCTAATGGTCATGTGTTCTTTTGTTTGAAATACAATGGCAATTTGTTTTTTTGCAGGATTTGCAAAGTCCTTCCCGGCCAAATGCGCCGTTTTACGCGGGTGTTTCACAAGTAAGAGACAGTCATTCGTTACAAAGTGATGATTGGAATAATGACAAAGCGCACAATGAACTAGGTTTGTCATGTGGTCAGTATGATCGGGTGGACTTAAAAATATTCAACTATTTTTGTTTTTGCTCACCAATGTAGTCGAGAGTGATTCTGATGTACCGCCGGAACACATTGACAATTATCACGAAGCCGGAGACGCGCACATCATGGGCACATCTGTTCCCATCGAAATGGCTGAGGATAGGACAGCGTCTTCGGACTACCATCAAGACGTCTTTGTCCCTGGTCAAGGGTTGAAAGCGCGCTCAATCTACGATTACCAAGCTGGTAACGATCGATACAATTGATAAACTAGAAAACATAGTTTTGACCCCCTTGCCTTAAATTTATCGGTAACTTTTCATTTCAGCTGATGATACTGAAATTTCATTTAACCCGGATGACATTATAACCAACATTGATCAAATCGACGAAGGATGGTGGCAAGGTCTGGCACCGGACGGCACTTACGGGCTCTTTCCAGCCAACTACGTCGAGCTCATGGACAATTGACATTTGAAATGATGGGTCGACATTTTCAGGGTAAAATTTAACTGATAAGTTTTTATTCACATTTACTGTAGATTTGCGATATTTAGCTTTTAAGAGCTGATTGGCACAGGAGAATTTCATAAAGTGCGACATATCCGAGTGCAGAGATTTAATCGAGTCCCAAGAAAATGAAATTCACGCGAGATGATTCTAGGTTTTAAGTATACAGCCGATCTCATTTTTTGTTTCTGCATGAGTTCTGGGGACGTTGCATGGTGGTACGAATTAATCATAATAAGAATTTTTTTGGAGATTTACAGTTGTGCAAGTTATATATACATACAATCCAACTGTTTGTGCTCAATTGTGTGGATGGTGGGAGTCGATACATTGCTGACTATAATATAGTATGTGTTTTCATAAACTAGATGAGTTTTTCACTTGTGAATAGGTGCACTCTTTAACCAATAAAACGAGCTACAGGTTCTAAATTGTGGTTGATTTGTCTTGCATATTTTACACATAACATCTTCCTGGACATACACATTTTT
>WWPM01023356.1:0-10925 GCA_023279145.1 Glomeris maerens
TGGGAGTTCTTGCGGCTCAGTTTACCAGTAACTTGCAAAGATGTATTTATCGAGTAAGTTTTAGATTTGCAACAAAACAAAAAATGATGTAATATAAACCTTTTTTGCAAAAAACTTATATATATATATATATGTAATTTTGATCAGTGAGAACGAGAAGCAGCGTAGATGGCAGGAGATTAGATTACGGCAACGAAGGGCCCAAGCAGAAGCTGAAAGGGCCATTCACCATTCCCCTGCTCATTTGGAACAGCATATGCTCAAGAGTGGCTTCAGCATGTCTGATATCAAAGGTGTGAAATTGAGAATTCAATTCAATCAAAGATCCAAATTTGCATAACCTTGCATTAATTTTTCCAGACTTACAAAGAGGATATTCTGCTGATGATCCAGAAGGAGATGATGGTGGACCATCAATGCAGAATGCAGATGTTTCCTCAGCACCTCGAGCTCCACCGCGAAGGGAAGGAAGGAAGTCTTTAACCAAGACTCAGTCTTTCGATGGTTATGGCCAACCATCTGGCATAGGTGTAGTGCCAAATGGTTCTCCAGAACCAGGTTAAATATTAGTTTATAATGATCAATATTTGTATGTTTTGCCGAGACGTTTGTTGAAGATCGTTTATAAATAACAGGAAGCAAAATGCGAGCAGCTTCCAGTGAAGATGCCCTGCATGTGAAATCCGACAAGAAACACGCAAAGGACCGAGCGAGTGAAAGCACATCTCGCGATGACAAGAAAAACAAGCGTGGCAAGTCGCCATTCAGCTTCTTCTCCAAGAAACCACGTGAAACAACCGAGAAGTCGAAGAGAGGTTTTACTCCAGACCGTGGATCTCGGTCAACAGCTACGGCTACAGCGATGGCATCTGCTGCAGCCATAGTTATAGATTCACCACCTGAGAGATCAATGCCACTCTCTTGCCCAATGAGTTTAACAGTTCCTCAGGGTTCGACTTTAATCGTACGAAGTCCATCTGTGAGACTTTCAAGTGCAGATCTGAAGGTGGAGACAATTCTTTTCAACAATTCCGTCGCTGCATTCAATATTATGGTCTCATAATCTCATTTTCCAAACTGTAGTTTATGATAGCCATCATGTGGATTTGGTTTTGATTTAAACTTCTGCAGGACAGCCTTTTTTATTCAGGTTCATTTCAACTTGGTAATTGTAATGATTAGTTGAGAGTACTATATAGTAGTACTCCGCATATTGAATGCAGCTAATAAGTTATTGCTGTAAATGCTATCACGTGGATATAACAATTTTATATATGAGTTTTAATGTATGTAGGTTGTTCCTCCTTCTGTTCCGGATCGAAGAGCTTCCATGGCACGTGGAGGTGGAGGAATGCCCATTGGTGGAGGTGGTGGAGGAAGCGGAATGGTTGTGGATGCCGTGGAGGGTGAAAGTGGTGATGTCCTCGATCAATCCGGGGTAGACCTTGTTGATGAGTTCTACTTCGGAGTTCGCATCTTTCCCGGCCAAGATCCTCACCATCTTTACGTCGGTTGGGTCAATACCCAATATCACGTGCACAGAAAAAGCTTTGACGCGGCCAATTTTCGCAGAGTGACCATCGATGGATTTCACGAAGATAATACACCATGGCAAATGTACCTATATACATATACATCTGTTCAATCGCAAGTTCAGCTTTGTGATTTGTTGTATTATTTGTAGTCCAAATAGGCAGGACTGCTACATGGTCAGTGCGGGAGAATTGCACGGGGAAGTGACCCAACAAGAAAGTGGTTCCCGGGCTTCGCAGGGCATGTATATCGGATGCTTCATCGACACTTCCACTGGACTTATTAGTTTCAGCTGCGATGGGAAGATGACGAAATACAAATTCAAGCTGGAACCGAGCACCAAGTTGTTCCCAGCCATTTTCGTTGAAGCCACCAGCAAAGAAATGCTGCAAATTGAGCTTGGAAGAACTAGAACCACTCTTCCATTGTCGGCAGCTGTACTCCAGAGTTCTGAGAAACATCTTGCACCTCAGGTATTTTTTTTATATACTTTTACTCTTCATGGGGGGATTTTGATTTGAGTTTCTTCTCAGTGTCCACCTCGACTGAAAGTGCAAGTGCTGAGACAGTATCACTGGGCAAGGGTGCCTAATCGTGCAATTCGCGTACATGCCCTTAAGTTGTCCGATATCCGTGGCTGGAGTTTGTACTGCGAAGACCCAGTGTCAATGCTGGCCCTTCACATCCCTGAAGAAGACCGTTGCATAGATATTCTTGAGCTGATTGAACACGAGAAGCTTCTCAGGTATTTCTGAATCAAAGCACATCTCAGGAATTTGGACCCCAAATTTCTGATGTTTTTCTGCCGAAAGTCTGCAGATTTCAATCTTAAGAATTTCTGTTGATTATCTATAGAAAATGTTGAAATTATGTATTTAAAAATGAAGCAAATAAAGATAACCTTTAAGCAGAAGTTGAGGAGCGTACTTGCATGCTGAGATAATTTATTCCATTCACTGTTTCTATTATTTATGCTGAAATTCAAAATATAGTGGTTTCTGCTGAATTTTTGCAATGACTGAAAATGATCCGTAGAAAATCTACAAATATTTGTACAAATCTGACATTCTGAAAAAAATATATTTTGTGCAGATGATCTGCAATCGTAATTGAATCTGAAAATATGCTGCAGATTTTCTACAGATAAATATTGGTTTCTGCGGATGATCTACAAAATTATAATAATCTCTGTAGATTTTCTACAGAAATCAATGTTTTTCTGGGGATCTTCAGACTCGTATACTGCTATATGGTTATACATTGTGTTGATTTTTTTCCCTCTCTCTCTCCCGCAAAGTTTCCACGCGCATACATTGTCATTGTACGGAGCAGTGTGCTTTCAAGGCAACCACAAAGCAGCTCATATGCTATGCAGTCATGTGGACCAGAAACAACTTCTGTATGCCATTCAATCAGAGTATATGTCTGGTCCTCTTCGAACCGGCTTCTACGATCTCCTCATCGCAATTCATTTAGAAGCGCAAGCTTACTCTAGGTACTGTATAATATTCTGTTTTGTATATAAAATTGTATATAAAACTGCCTTTTGTTTTGATAAAAACAGGATGTTAACACAAAATGAATATATAATTCCACTTGGATCGGAGATTAAAGCGCTGTACGAGGACCCTGCCATGGCACACAGTCTAAAAGTGCTGGACAGTGTTTCCATTCGACCTCAAATGACCATGACTGATACGCAGTTAGTTATAATAACATGAAACGTGATCATTTTTAATGAGGTATACGATTTGCGGAGGTTAAAAAAAGAAATCGTTTTACGCAAATAGGGAGAAAACGGAAGGGATCAAGGATTTAAGTAGTCCATTCTTCCCAGTGGATATCCTAAAAGAGTTTGTGATGTTTGCGTTGGATGAAGCGGTTCGCATTGGCACTCTGCATAACCGTGATCCTATTGGAGGAAGCAACGAGAACCTCTTTGTGTTCGTCACGCATTGCGTTGTAAAATTCACGCCACTTCTGCTCGGGTAGTGATAATCAGTTTAATGATTTGTGAATTTCACATTACTTTATAGGCCACTGATCAAGCTAGTTGACAAATTACTGTTGATTGGACATCTTGAAGATGTTGATCTGGAAAGAATCCTAATCCTCATTGATCCAGCAACTTTTGACGAGACCTTCCAAGCAGGTTTGCTTAGATAACTTTTAATTCTCATGGGGGAAAAAATGGTATGGATTGGCACAGGTTTCTCTATCAGATGCTGATGATGGACGAAAAGGTTTGCTGTACATGCATCTCGATGAAGGTGTGAAGCTTCAGATGTGCTATTTGCTGCACCATTTGCTGGACCTGCAGTTGCGACATCGTGTTGAATACATAGTGTCATTCTCAAGTGATTACGTTGCGGAAATACAAACGGTATAAAAGCAGATTTTTGTATGTTGTTAAATATACAATGATTCAGTTTAAACCTTTTAGGACCAATTGCGACGCTACATTGAGATCAAACAATCCGATCTTCCTTCAGCTGTTGCGGCCAAGAAAACACGTGAATTCCGATGTCCGCCTAAGGAACAAGTACGCTTTATGTTCAATATATGTATTTCAAAAGTAGATCTTGTTGAGATGGTAATGTTCCTTTTGTTGGATATGCAGATGAACGCCATCTTGGCTTTCAAGAACGTAGAGGAAGAACAGTCAGACAATTGCCCTTGCAACGATGAACTCCGAGAACGATTGAAAAATTTCCACGACGGCCTTGTTGGAAAGATCAGTGTGAGTACAGGTGAGGAAGAGACAACATCGGAAGAGCCGAAAGGTCCAATGTCCATGAAATGGGCTGCTCCTTTTTCGAAAATAATCAAATTGGTGAAGAAGGATCAAGAAGATTCATCGAAAGCTAACGATGAGCAGCAGCCCCCAGAAGGTAGCATTTTCAATGATGGCTCCGTGCAAAATGCACTGAAGCACGTATAGTTGCATTATATCTTAACGTAGTGTGTTTTTGGCAGCTGCTTTCCGAAAAGCTTTGATTTCCACTACCGTTAAGTGGGCCGAGGAGGCTGTTATTGAAAGTAACACGTTGGTGCGTGAAATGTTTGGACTACTTCTGCGTCAATACGATGGTGTTGGAGAGGTAAAATGACACCGAAATGTATTTTTGAAACTTAGAAGTAATTTGAATTGCACGTTTATGTAGCTTATGAGATCAGTGGAGAAAGCATATGTGATCTCCAGCAGAACTCGGAGTGATATCGAGTATCTGTTAACGTATCTTGGGCGAGTGAGAGCTCTATTACCTGTTCAGATGGGGCAGGAAGAAGAAGAACTGATGCGAGATAGTCTTTGGTGAGTTTTCATTGTAGTGTATTATTATTATTATATTACTTTTAAAAATGATGCTGCATTTGCAATGCAGGGCTCTTGTGAACAACAAAGTGTTCTTCCAACATCCCGACCTTATTCGAGTGCTAAGGGTTCATGAAAATGTCATGGACATCATGATGAACACCTTAGGTCGACACGCGCAAGCGCAATCGGATCAAGTTCAAGTTGTCACAAGTTCAGGATCGGAAGAAGTGAAAGAAAAAGTAGGTGATATCTTGATGCTTTTAAAATGGATCATTTAAGAAGCAGTTCGTCATGTCCGACTGTTCTTTTGGCCCTTTTCAGGACACTTCGCATGAAATGGTTGTTGCGTGCTGTCGATTTCTGTGCTATTTCTGCAGAAGTAGTCAGAGAAACCAAAAGGCCATGTTCGATCATCTCATTTTCTTGATTGACAACAGTAACATCTTGCTCGGTACGAGACTGGTAATATTTTTCATGCCATATGTTCTATTAAATACGTAATTTTACATTTTTTGGTATATAGCACGTCCTTCGCTTCGCGGCTCCACACCGCTGGATGTAGCGTACTCGTCTGTTATGGACAACAATGAATTAGCTTTAGCCCTGCGTGAACATTACTTGGAAAAAATAGCTATTTACTTATCACGATGTGGACTTCAGTCTAACCAAGAGCTTTTGGAAAAGGGTTATCCAGATATTGGCTGGGACCCGGTTGAAGGAGAACGCTACCTGGATTTCTTGCGCTTTTGCGTTTGGGTCAATGGTACATTTACCTTTTTCAAGCTTAATCGCCACACATTGTATATTTATTCCTAGTTATGCTTTGTGTAAGTAATATAGGAAATTTGATGTGGTCATGCAGGTGAAAGCGTGGAAGAAAATGCCAATCTTGTCATCCGATTGCTTATTCGCCGACCAGAGTGCTTGGGTCCTGCGCTCCGTGGTGAAGGCGAAGGGCTCCTCTGTGCCATTGTTGAAGCCAACAAGATGTCTGAAAGAGTGTCGCATTATAAAAGAAACCAGGCAGAGGCTGAAGATGCGGGAATTCCTTGCGATCATCCATTACCGACATCAGGCGATGATGAAGATTACATCGATATGGGCTCTGCTATCCTCAACTTTTATTGTGTTCTTGTTGATCTTCTTGGAAGATGCGCACCAGATGCTGCAACTATCGCTCAGGTATGGATCAAGAAGATATGATTAAATAATTGCTTTGCGGTCCATTTATTCCAAATTAAAAACTCGATTACAGGGAAAGAATGAATCATTACGTGCAAGGGCTATTTTGCGGTCGTTGGTGCCTTTGGAAGATTTGGAAGGAGTTTTAAGCGTTCATTTCAGTTTGCAAAATATTCTTCAAGGAGGTGATGATGGTAAGACATTTCAGGTATTTTGTTTTTAAATTACGAATCCTTTGTAACAAATGCGTTTACAAAAATACAGGACAAGCGAAGACTGATCTTCCACCGGGATTGATTCCTTCACACAAGCAATCGGTTGTTCTTTTCTTGGAACGAGTCTATGGAATTGAAGACAGAGATATCTTTCTTAGGTTGTTGGAAGATGCTTTCTTGCCTGATCTAAGGGCAGCAACAATGTTAGAGAAGGTGATGATTATAATGACTTGAGAATATTGTAATGATATCAACTTGAAGGGAATTTTGTCTTTTTAACTTTGCAGCCTGAAGGAGTTGAAAGTGATATGGCATTAGCACTGAACCGATACATTGGCAATTCAATTTTGCCGCTGTTAATAAAAAACTGCAGGTTTTTCGCCGATGCTGAAGATTATTCTAATTTGCTTGATGCAACTCTTCACACTGTTTATCGTCTCTCAAAATGTAAATTGCTCACAAAAGGTCAGCGAGAAGCAGTTTCCGACTTCCTCGTTGCATTGACAAGGTGATATTATCATGTTCTACAAATGAATACTGTGTTCTTGGTCCGGTTTTTGCATTGTAATGAATTCGCAAATAGGGAGATGCAACCCAGCATGTTGCTGCGATTGCTGAGGAAGCTCACAGTTGATGTATCTGCTTTAACAGAATATACAACAGTGGCTTTGCGGGTAAAGTATGAATTCATTTCAACTTTAATGCAGTGAACTATATCAAGTGCCCAACTTCTGAGTCACAAACTTGATTTTTACCGTGCACACTTGATACATATTTCACTGCATGTCGTAGTTAAATTCCTAAATAATGTCACATTTAAATTGCATTACTTTGCACCTGTATAATTAAGTTTTGTGAGCGTCTAACTTTCATTTCATGCAATCTCACTACGTAGTCTAGGCTGAAGGTACTACATGTAGTTGCACATCTCTTATTAATATTGCATGCATGGATTTTGTGAATTATGAATCGATTTTCATTCATCATTCAATTTATAATAGAGAATTTCTTTGTTGTGGTCTATTAAAATGCTATTTAATATTATCAGTAAGGTTCCAAACTTACAATTATAACGTAACTTAAATGGTTAAACTGCTAATGTTCTGTCGGTTATTAAATTGGCAAATTTAAAGCATTCAAATTGCATCTGAAATGCTTCTTGTGGCTTCAGTTGCTGACATTGCATTTTGAACGTTGCGGACGCTATTATGGGTCAGTTGGTGGTCAAGGAGCTTATGGCTCAGCCAGCGAAGAAGAGAAAAGACTCACAATGATGTTGTTCACAAACATATTTGACTCTCTGGCCAAAATGGTAGGTTTTAATTGTCTATTTGTAAAGTAGGTAATTGCCTTTTTTCAGTTTTGATCTGAAATCTTCATTTCATTCATGATAGGAATATGATCCAGAACTATTCGGAAAGGCTTTGCCATGTCTTACAGCTATTGGATGTGCACTTCCTCCTGATTATTCCCTAACTACTAGTCATGAAGATGAGTGGTATAAGCAACCTACATCAGCTGAAGGTCCTTACAATCCGCAGCCAGTTAATACAACTGGGTATGAATAAGCTCACAAAGCACATAGTTTAAATATTCTGATGTTCGAGAGTTTTAATTAAGAAGACTTTTTATTAATATAGGATTCAATTGAACCCAGATCTGATGAATCTTATTGGCAAATTTTGCGAACATTACCATGATGCTTGGGCAAGCCGCAAGGTACATCATCAATTTTGTACAATGAAGGTGTTTATTGTTAAAAATACCTTCTTAATACGGTTTAATTAGTTCGAAAATGGATGGTCACATGGGGAATTTTGGTCAGATGAAAGAAAAACTCATCCAAGATTGAAGCCGTACCATCTACTTAGTGATTGGGTACGCATTTTACTCGCTTATTTCAATATCAATGTTTTTTTTTACAATGGTTAAATTGATTACTAGGAAAAAGATCGGTATAAAGACCCAATCCGTGATTCGTTAAAGGCTTTGTTAGCTTTGAGTTGGAGCATTGAATTAGCTGAAGCAGATGCGAGTCGAAGTGCTGGGCCTCAGATGAAACGTAGGACATCCAAGTCTAGTTTGGTGAGCAGTGTTGTTGGTTGTTCACTTTTCAAATTGGTTCTTTTTGTGATTGTTTATTTTGTGTTTAAGCCTGAAGGAACCACACATGGATATCACCCTCGTCCAGTCGACATGTCCAACCTTACACTTAGTAGGGAAATGCAAGTTAGTATATTATCATTATATAAGGTTTAATAGAAGTCATTTATTTTGATTGATCATACAGTGTTTAATGTCGCTTTAAAAACAGAATATGGCTGAACGGTTATCAGAGAATGCTCATGACATATGGGCCAAGAAGAAGAAAGACGAAGCAGATGTTGTTGGAAAGTATATTTTCATTATGATAAATGTATTTTCTTTAGATTTAACATTTGTATATATATTTCAATTAATCAGGAGGTGGAATCCATCCAGAACTTGTTCCTTACGATCTGTTGACGGATAAAGAGAAACGAAAAAACCGGGAACGTTGTCAAGAACTCTTGAAATATCTCCAGTACACAGGCTACAAAGTTCATAGGTAGCTTGTTTTAAATCCTTACAACTAATTAAGGGTGTTAACTGATTAACTGATGCTGAAACCAGAACAACAAAAGCCCCAACGACCGAAGAGGAAAATGCAGTTGTGGGTAACACAGAGCGAAGATTCGCCTACAGTCTCTTGGAGAAATTGTTGCAATATTTGGATGTAGCAGCTTTGAATATGAAACTTCTAAAACCTAGCAGCACGCACAGTCGACGTTCCAGTTTCAAAACTTCCACCAGGGATGTCAAATTTTTCAGCAAGGTAAATTAATCTAATCCCTGCAATCTTTGATGGACTAACAGCTGTTTTACTCATATATTTACTGAATAGGTTGTTCTTCCATTGATGGAAAAATATTTTTCCACTCACCGAAATTATTTCATCGCTATTGCAACAGCTACATCGGCAACTGGAGCTGCTTCACTGAAAGAAAAGGAAATGGTTGCCAGGTTTGCTCGATAGTTTTCTTGTTCACCTCTATTTATATATTATATATAAGATTACGGATTACTGTATTTATATATGACAGCCTGTTTTGCAAATTGGCTGCCTTGTTGCGAGCCAAGATAAGTGCTTTTGGAAATGATGCTCGCATCACTGTAAGATGTCTTCAAGTGCTTGTGCGAGCATTTGATGCCAAGTACGTGGATGGGTGTGATTGAATTATCTGTTTGCAATGCATTAATTCATCCAATCTTAACTATCTTAGGTCAATCGTGAAGAGTTGTCCTGAGTTTGTGCGCACGTCTATGCTCACCTTCTTTAACAATTGTGCGGAGGATCTTGCCCAAACAGTTTCAAACTTGAAAATTGGCCGTTATAATCACACTCGTGGGACAACCATGAAGACGTCTTCCTCTTTGAACTATGTCCAAATGGTCCTTTTGCCCGTTCTCACTGCTATGTATGACCATCTAGCAACGTGTGAATTCGGTGGTGACTTATTATGTAAGTCATTCAGTGAGAGGATTTGAGTGTCACATATGTCGTAGGTTTAATTTATTCGTATTCATATATTGTGTGCAGTGGACGATATACAAGTAGCCTCCTACAAAGGTCTCAACAGTCTTTTCATATTGGGGACCGACAGAGAATTGGTTGGCGAGAGGTTAGAGATTGCGGTATCATTTTATATCCCCTTAGGAAACTTCCATATATCAAAAACAATCGCAATTAATTTGTTATACTTTCAGTTCTTCCATTGTAGATTATTTTCTTTGTACGCTTGGTTTATTTATTATGTTATTTTCAGAAAATTCATCCAAACTGAGATTGAAAGGTTCGTTTCTGTTCTTTTGTTTTGTTTTTTTGACAATCGATATCTTCGGTTATAGTAGTTGTTTGAAGAGTGTCTCATCTTTTCAAGACATCGGCCAGCTTTGGGCACTTGTCTCGGTGCCTTAGCGAGTACATTTCCGGTTGCTTTCTTGGAGCCGCATTTGAACAAACACAATCCGCATTCAATCCATGGACGCCTTCAAGAGCATTCTCTGGAAGCACAAGGTTATTGATAATAAATAACCTTATAGGAGCGGTTGCAATATATAGCTTATTCTGTAATTTGCATCTGTTTAATATGCAGATGTGATGTCGCGATTGGAGGAAAGCCTGCCTACTCTGGAAGATCTCATGTCCGAAGTTGAGAAATTTGCTACAACAGGAGGATTATATGCAGAAGCTCCACATGTGATTGATGTAGAACTACCTATGCTTTGTAGCTATTTGCCTTTCTGGTGGGGCCAAGGGCCCGATAACGTCAATCCCACCCATGGGTAAGGACGTATTCCACATAGTATATTACAGATCAGGAATTTGCAGTTACACATTTGTGATAATTTATAATTTTAGATCTCATGTTACCATGGTAACAAGTGCTCATATGAACAGTGTCCTGAAGAATGTGGTAATCTTGATCAAGAACAACGTGGGGGTGGAACATGCCCCGTGGATGACGAGGATAGCATGTAAATAAATATATTTACGATGTGCTAGCTTTGCAAAGAGCACTGTTTGATTGTAATTATAATAACTTTGCAGCGTTTACTCAACAAATCATTGTGAATGCATACGAAGAGCTGCTCATAGA
>WWPM01023357.1:0-16106 GCA_023279145.1 Glomeris maerens
TAAGGTAGATCATGTCTGGACTGATGCTGATCTAACTGGTATCATTTTAGACTGGTTCTACTGTGTTTGCGTAGAATTCAGGTAGTTGACAATTCGATATAAGTAATTTACAATGGCTGATGGATTTTTCATTCGTCATGTGACAAACCGATCGACCAATGCGTCACCACATCTATAATAAATACATACATGCAGAGGTTGTGGAAGGTTCGTTGAGCGTGTCGTAGGCCAGATTCGGTGTTGTTGCAGTTCAAGTTCCGTATTGTCTTAAGCCATGGTAACACTTGGCGATAAAACTTGCATTTACAATTCCCAACATGCAACGAAGGAAAATTTGGAGCATGCATTTCTTGCGGAATGGTGTAACACGCTTCATAGTTCATCTTCTTGTCTCATGACGCGTATAGTGTTGGCACACTTGACAAGTTAGTTCACTGGTTATTGCCGAGTGAGACACGAATAAAACTTGCGTGACAGGTATTATCGTGCAAGTTTTCTTGCCGAGTGTGACCGGGCCTTTAGAATCTTACAAGATTGACATTGAGCACCGCACGGCGTTGTCTGTCTTTCTCGGCTCACCAGCTATATCGGTTCATTGCATTGCCAATTTGCAGACGAACATCATCAGCATCAATTTCTTCCGGCTCTTCCGAGTGATGAGGTTGGTGAAGCTTCTGAGTCGCGGCGAAGGCATCAGGACACTTCTCTGGACCTTCATCAAATCTTTTCAGGTTGCTGCTTCAATACTGTAAAAGCGTTTCAGGTTAATCTCTTTCAAGGGTTTGGTAGCCATTCATGTGCTCATTTCTTGCTTTTTATCGGTCAAATTGGATGAGACATGTGTGTATGGCTAACATACTCCTTGGGGAAGCCTTAAAGCAAGTTGTCTGAAACCCTGTGATGTATAAAGATTGTGTGGGACTGGCGATTGAACGAAAACACTTATTTTCAGGCACTGCCTTACGTTGCTCTCCTCATCGTCATGCTGTTCTTCATCTACGCCGTCATCGGCATGCAGATATTCGGCAAGATTGCCATAGAAGCTGAGAGCAAGATCAACCGGCACAACAACTTCCAAACTTTCACGCAAGCGGTCCTCGTGCTCTTCCGGTACATTTCACGTATTAAGTGTGGTCGATGAGTGAGACGCAGCTCACTGAACGCGTTGGTTGCGAAGGTCCGCCACGGGTGAGAGTTGGCAGGAGATCATGTTGGCGTGCTCCAACACGGACAAGGCCAACTGCGACCCGGCCTCGGACGATTACCGCCTTAACCACAATAGCAAGTGCGGCAGCGACATCGCGGTTCCCTATTTCATCTCCTTCTACATCCTCTGCTCGTTCCTCATCATCAACCTGTTCGTGGCCGTCATCATGGACAACTTCGACTACCTGACCAGGGACTGGTCCATCTTGGGTCCCCATCACCTGGACGAGTTTGTGAGGCTGTGGTCGGAATACGATCCAGATGCCAAGTAAGACCTCACATTATCCTTCTTCACTTGGTCATTACTATGGAAAATCAAATCAAATCAAATTGCGTTCCCATTTCAGAGGCCGTATCAAACACTTGGACGTGGTGACTCTTCTGAGGAAGATCTCACCGCCATTGGGTTTCGGCAAGCTGTGTCCGCACAGGGTTGCGTGCAAGGTAACTAACTGTTTGTAAGGATCACTAAATGGATGGGAACACGTGAATATGATTGTCTAACCCACACAGAAACTGGTGTCGATGAACATGCCGTTGAACAGCGACGGCACAGTTATGTTCAACGCCACACTTTTCGCACTCGTCAGGACGAATCTGAGGATCAAGACTGAAGGCAACATTGACACGTGCAACGAGGAACTGCGTGCGGTCATCAAGAAGATCTGGAAGAGGACGAATCAGAAGCTCCTCGATCAAATAATACCCCCCGCAGGTGGTGAGTTTTTATACTTCTACTAACAGACCCTGTGCGGTCCATGCACCTCATTTAACCGGTATTAACAACGTTTTTTAACATTCTACCCTCATTAAATGTCAACCTGGGGAGAAAAAAAACAGTTCACGGGTCGAATCAATAACTGTCATTGCTCGTATGATTTTCTGTTGACATTTTGCAGCTTACATTTGTTTCTTTACATGTCTAAGGGATCTATTTCTGAATGGCGCTTTGCGTTAATGTTGTGTTTGCAGCGGACGACGACGTGACCGTAGGGAAGTTCTATGCCACTTTCCTCATTCAGGACTACTTCAGGAGATTCAAGAAGAAGAAGAAAGAGCAGATCATGAAGGAACAAGGCGAAAAACACACCGAGAACACGGTCGCTTTGCAGGTTAGACTCCAGTACACCGAAACCGTACACAGTAGAGTCCCTAAAACAAAGAGTGGTTGCTGTATTTGCGAATAGGCCGGGTTAAGAACGTTACACGAGGTCGGTCCGGAGATAAGACGGGCCATCTCGGGCAACCTGGAAGAGGACAGCTTTGGCGGAGAGGGAGGCGACATCCAACCGATGCACAGGGTGCGTAAACCCTTTCTTCGTACTTTTAAGAGAGAAATATAACGGGCTTCAAAACTGCTTGCCACAGCGCAACCACTCGTTGTTCGGAAGCGTGTGGTCGTCGGTTCGCGGCAAGCACACATCCTTCCCTCTTCGCACGAGGTCCCTGCAGGTGAACTCGACCAGGTCCCAGGCGAAGGTCTCCCCCACCAATTCTTTGAGGGCGTCCAACCACCCTGGCAAGGATGCGTCGCCCAAGAGGCATGCCGCTGTGAACCACGTAACGTACCACACGTCGCCGCCGACGATCCATCACCTCAGAAGACTCAGGTGAGTAGACGCGGGGTTGCTTTCGTTTCTCCACGAGAGTCAAGGGTGTTCAAACTGACAAGGGCCCTTTGCGAATGAACAGTAGCGTGACTTCGTTGGACGATCCCGACGCCACGGTGTCCGTCACCAAGCTTGGCGCGTCCGAAGAGTCCATCCCAATGGTGACGCTGAGGACTCGGCAGCAGCAGCAGCCTCAGCAGCGAGTGGGGCCGGTGGCATTCAGGGGGTACGTTTACGGCACATCGTTGCCGGGCTTTGTCTAAAACGGCCCTAACCGATGCGTAACTTGCAGGATGCCTGCTGAGGCCAGCGAACTGACCCCACCGACCCCTCCACCTCCTCGCAAGTCCGCCTCACGGACCGGATCGTTGCGGTTGGCCTGCATGCGCAAGCAGGACTCGAGCTCGGGGGAGCCTCTGATGTCGAAGCTGGCGACGCCGCTGCAGTTTGCGCAGATCCAAGCGCTGGCCATGGCAGGTATGCTAACGGATCCGTGGGAGACGACGACCGCAGGCAGCGGTAGCGACGCGTCCGGCACGGTGACCACCGTGACCACGTCGACGACGACCACGAACACAGGTGGCGCTTCCCCGGCAAGGGGCCACCCGCGGTACGGTTCCGGCACCCGTACGGTGGTGGTGGGAGGCTCTTGCCGCGAGGTGCGCCTGCCGATGCGTCGCTACCCGGGGTCGGCCCCTTGCCGACCCCCCGCCTCGTCCGGTTCCCCGGTCGTCCGACCGCCTCACAGGTCTTCGTTGCCGGCCATGGGCACGGTGACGCGCGCTTCTGTGGCCGTCGCCATCGCTGCCGCCTTCGGCGGAGGAGGCAAATACCATTTTCCAATCTCTCGGTGGTCGTGTCGTCACGTCGCTCTTTCTCTCTTCTTCTTCTTTTTCTTCTTTTTTTTTCCTTCCTTTTATTACATGTCGTGCCACACCCTTCGAACTCCGCTTGGCGTCTGGGTAGAACTTGTCCTCAAGCCAGTACGGTCCTAGATCTGAAAGAGCCAACTTCAAAAAGAAACGCTATCTGTCAATTATGTTGCACTGATTCTGAAACCCCTTGCTAAATGTTAGTTCTCAGAGAATGTCGCTTTGGATAAGTTCTATGCTCGGAAATCGAAGCGAGCGTAATAACGCGTGACAAACAGACGCCATGCGAGTACTGGAAGAATGAGATGTCGGAGGCTTGACGTGACGGTGTCGTGGGCTCGATCACTTGGCTGTGTTGGTATGAGTGTGCCTGGATCCGGATCTGGATCTGCCTGACTGGCACCTATTATTTTTCCCTTATATACATTGCCTTGAACTTTTTCTTTTGTTGCCTCACCGCGGTACTTGTGGTATGTCCACACCGAGCTTATTACAAATGGCCACTTGACGTTTTGCGTAATCTGTTCACACTGTCCCCAAGCGTGTCGCTCGACGCCGCACGGTCACGAGTCTGGGTCTTTTGTCGCCGACAGCACCTTACCACGTGGACTCTAACGGCAACGTGCCGGGACTGGGAGGACCTCGAGGAGGATTCGGCAACCCTCAGTCGGTACCTGGCAGCCCTAGGGACAAGGAGAGGCCGTACGCTGAAGTGGTCGGAAGCGCAGAGTCTCTCGTCGGCAGGGTGCGTATATTTCACAACGAGGGCAATCTAATCGTTAAGAATGATGATTCTCGAGTGATATTATAGTCTAATATTAAGGATTAGAGGGGATAAAGAAAGAATAGTCAGGAATCCTTTGCAATGCGCGTACAGGTTCTGCACGAGCAAGGACTTGGCAAGTTCTGCGATCCGGACTTTGTACGCGCCACATCTCGGGAGATGCAGGAAGCGATGAACATGACCGAGGAGGAAATGGACCGCGCGGCCCACGAGATCCTGGAAGCCGAAAGGAGGAACAGCACGCAGTTCATTTTCGACGATGACGAAGACGATGAGGAGGAGGAAGACGGTGACTTGGAGGAGGAGGAAGAGGGTGAAGGTGGGAACCCTGAAGACGGGGACAGGGACAAATTGGCGAGGACTCCTTCGCGTCGCGCGATGAACAACGCGGCTTCTTCGAGGTGAGGGTTGCTTCGGTTGCCGGCGGAAGAAGAAGAAGAAGAAAGTGCCTCAGTATAGGTGACTAGAAGTACTTTGTAATCGCAAGAGCAGGTCGGTTGAGATGCCGTCCTCGCGACGGTCGAAGTTACCTTCCTTTTTGATTTGTCCTCCACCTACTTATCTTTCTCTCTCTCGCACATACACACTCACACTCACTCACTCTCTCTCTCAATTTGCGAGCCAAGACTGGATGTTTTCTTTTATATACAGGGAGAGACGAGACGTTTCGTTTCCGACTAATGAGCTATATGCGTTAGGGAACGTGCATTAGTTACGTCAGCAAAATAGGGTGGAGAAAGTCCGAATAAGTTTGACAATTGTTGACGCGGATGAGAGGGTGGTTCAAGATAAATTGACGTCAATAGGATTATTTGTTAACGATCAATAGGAAATTAGCCAATCACTCGATTGTCAACAGCCCTGTTTTCAATTAACACTATCAAACGAGACATTATGTATGTAATACCAAGTAATACTACGTATTTATGTGTAGACCTTTTAATATTATCTACAATTTTTGACATAATGTTTTGAGGAGGCGAGGGGGAGGTCAGTGAAAGTTTGACAATTGTTGACAAGTGGGTCAAAAATTGCCTAAAAAGTGTTGACGTAATTAATATACGTTCCCTTAGCAGGAGCAACAATTCTTCTACTGGAACGATGAAGTCGCTGCGTTCAAATGCAGCGAACCGAACTTTCACGTGTGGTGGGGAGCTCCTTCTAATCTACAGTCTATTTCAGTTCAACCTTGTGTGAGATCCTCATTGGCTAATTGCTTCACTAAGGGGCCTGGGCACCATGAAGCGGACTGATTACACATGTGGTTCAAATACAAAATTAAGATAGTTAATTCTTTCTTGGAAATTTTAAAATGAACTGTTTAAAGGTTGTTATTTTTATGCTATGGACCTAAAGTGAAATTTAGTGTTTCCCGAATGAAAGTGTAGCACTACACGCATTATGTTATTGCCTTTTGCAAGCACATTCATTTATTCAAAGGTTCCAAAGACACGACATATGTTTCGATCATATCCTTTTGTGTTTTGCACTTTTTGGATATGGATTCACGATGTACGCCATCGTTCTCGTGCGTTGAACAAAGGAAGGAATGGAACAAGGCAACAGTGTGACATGATCCCTACTGTAGCCTCCCTTTTGACGCACGGTTGAACTGAAACGGATTGTACACGTAGTTCATTTCGCTGGGACCGACGGGAAGGATGGCTAATAATGCCGAAGGAGTATTTTTATACCGCAGCTCAATCATATTATATATATATATGTATTTATATATATATGTAAGATATACCGGAAGCTAGAGATGCTTCCGCCGCAAAACTTTTTCAAATAACGTAACTTTGTAACCGTCTTTTTTTAGGTAACGTGACTTTTTGACGGTCGTACGTGTATAACGCGCAAACTCTCGCTCCATCTCTTATCTTCTATTAATTAAATTAACAAGCAGTAATTGAATATAAAGAGTTATGGGATGTCAGCGCATGACTTTGAGCCTTGCAATCGAGAACCTATTTTGTTTTATTATTATTATTATTATTATTATTATTGCTACTACTGCTACAGCACCTTTTCTGTGCGAGAAGTAATATATTTCTCATGCTGTCTTTAACTCTCCTTATTCCCATTTGTTTCATTGTCCTTGAATGCATCTCTTGCTTTATATTATTTTCTTAAAAGACCCAATTTGCGATTTTGCAACGGCAGCTCGGGTTTTTTGCGGACTTTTCAAATCCAATCGGGGTTTTTTCCAGATTTAACCGGTGCATGTCTCTATATTCCAACGTATTTGTTGTTGGGTTATAAATGTAATATCATTCAGAGTTTCTATAACTTATAGATGCCGTGGATTTGTTTCCTTGGGATTGTCTCTGTAACATTCATATACAAAGATGAAGACGAACTAAATTGATGCATCCTGTCTTTTATTTCGTAATAAGTCATTCAAGAATCACTTAATCTATACTAAATAACGTTCCTGAAAACGTTTGAATGTTTTTGCTAGTAAAATACAAAAACTGTCGCAAACAATACGAAACCCAACTGGACTTTTCTTGGGGTTTCTTTTTTTTTATTTCATAAATATGGATTTATTTTTATTTTTGAAGTTACAGAAAAGTGTTTAAGAAACAAAGTAAAATTGAAATTAGTTTAATTTTCTGCAAATAAATATTATTTCTTTTTGAATAAGATGGGGAAGGAAAGGAAACGGTTAACGCTAAGTTTCATGTTGCTGTTCAGTATACATATCGATATTATAATTACCCAGTTTGAAATAAGTTTCGGTGTAAAAGTTAACGGTTTGTTTTTAATTATTCTTGTACATTCGCTTATTTTTTCGTGAAGGAGACAAGATGCCTTAATTAATTACATGTGAGTGTGTATAGTATATATATATTCGTACGGTATTTACACGAACGAATAGCCAAGAAGCGAGCAAACAATGTATTACATGGTTTACTTTGCGAATTTGTTTCCCGCGAAACAATGGGCCAAGGTGAATCACTGGATTTTATATTTCATGTACTTTAGTTTGATTTCTTAACTCGTATATTAGAATACGTTATTGCTTTTCCCCTATTAGCCGATAAATTATAGTCTGTTCGCGCTCAAAGTCGGAGCGATTCCACAGTTGTGTCAAACCGTAAAATACTTTAATATGCGGCCAAACTTTTCAGACATTCAGAATTGTCTCAATAAGGTCACATTAGTCAGGCATTAATTTTGCTACCTGTAACTAGTGCAACGTTTGGTGTGCTTTGGCCCATTGTTCGTGTGCCCTTGAGGAGTAAAAAGGTAACTGTTTACAAAGGTCGTGCCTCAAGATGATTGACTAATTAATATGATTACTATTGAAGAATATGTTGAATGTGTAATGGGTAGTTTTAAATGAGTTACAGTGAAAAGTTGTTTTACGTCTGAGGAGGGTGGAACCGCGAGTCTCTTCCCGTTTCGTGCGCTCGTGGGTCCTTTCCCCCCTCAAACAACATGTGTATATTGTACAAAACAATATTCTCGACTTTCAACTCTTTTTCTTATTTATTTGTCTTTTTCTCCGTCATTTTGTCTCGCGTCCGGCTGAGCGACAAAACATTTTAACGGGACGAGTCACAGTCTCTTTTTACGTGTTGGTATATATCGGTTTTTCGCTCTCCGTTCACTTTGTAAAAAGGAAAAATAATGATGATGATGTTGATATTTGAAAGGATTGTTACCCGCGCGATAGTAAATTTTTAATCACGACGGGTTTTCATTTTTCTGGCGACGTGAAACGGAAACCTTTGCTTTTTAGGTCTTCTCTAGCTTCTAATATCTCCTGCAACAAAAAATATATATTATCACATAAAACTAAAGTATTCTCCATTATTTTCACAGGTTCCCGCTGTAACCTTTTGCAGCAAATCGGCGGCCGCAACGCAATCGTTGAATCCGTAGACTCGGTAACCGACAACTGCCATAGAAAAGCACTGAAAGAAAAAGGTGATTAATAGCAATTAAATTTTTTTATTGGTTTTATAACATTTATAATTGCAATAGTAATGATGATTACTTACACCAAATGCGATCAGAAGGTAAACCGGGAACTGAAATAGCATTTTAAACAATTTGTTAAATTTACATAAGATTTATAATTAAATTAAATGGGGAATAGCCAAACTACGGCTCATTCTGACGTTTTTGTAAAATATTAAAAAAAAATTCAGTCTCAGCCATGGTGAATTAATCAAAGTTTGAACTGAAACAGACTATATATTTGGCCCTACCAACTTTTCCTGACTTCCCCTCACTTGTATATAATATTTCCTTGCTTTTCAGGATATTTTAATCAAAATTAAAAATCACATTGAGTTACATAATTAATGAATTATCCTTTTGTTATATTCTGCTATTTTTTATTTATGACTATTTTATATTACAGATATAATAAGGGATTGTCGCCAAAATACTTGCCAATCTGCAGCTATTATTAACGCTTAATCGGTTATAATTAATAATAAACTTACAGATGAAGACTCCCCCGTTATGACGTCATTAATGAATTACCAATATGGCCACTTGCACAAGAGCTGGTGGCAATGTAATCACAGGCAACAAACCGCTCACAAGAGCCAGCCACAGGCCGAAGCAGGCGCCGCCCACCGTCAGCCATTCCATCAATCGGGTCATATTAATTTATGAAATGGATTGGAAAAGTTATCCCAGTAAAGAGAAACGGATTTATTGCGACGGGAATAAGTTCGATCCGCACCACCATGCCTCGTTACGGCCAGAGGAACGTTCTAATGCACGGTTGGCAGCCCCATTGGTTAATTGGAAGGTGACGTCATTGCGGGGAACAAATCACGAGGCGAGGCATCACCCTGGTCACTCCTCAACTCAACCCATTCTATTTCTATGCTCATCAGGCGGAGTGGGCGTGCTTCAGAATCCGCAGCGACATCCAATTTGTTAATAACAGGGAGATGCCGGCTTACGAGTCGCGTTTCTTTAAGAAATTAGTTTCAAAATGGCCTGGGAAACGAACGTTCGGACCTTATCGCTTCCTTCCTTTATTTTTCGCTATGGGAATGGCACTAGAATACTCCATGATCAACTGGCACGTGGGAGAAGTTAATTTCTGTACGTATACAAACGAATAGATCTATATAGATTGAAAGTCAAAAGAAAATGACCGGATAACAAAATGCATGTGTTCTTTGACAGACAAAACGTACAAACGCCGAAAACTTGAGGAAAGAGAAAATAGAACGCAAGTGCAGTAGGAATTCGGAAGTGAAGTTCGCCGTTGATTCAGCAGAGGGCGCGCACGGTCCGCTTCTTCAGTTCGATTTGATTAACGGTCGAGAGATGGCGCTACGCTCTGAAATTCTATACGAAGATTTTGAAATTTCATAGGTGTGAAGGGCGTCTGGTTACGCCTCTGTTCCAAGTAAACGTGGCCACATAATAAAAGTTTGATAAAAACCCGACAGTTCGTCTCTATTTTGTACTGAAGGTAATTATTCCCGCCGTTTTTTGTCATTTTTTTCGCTTCCAGTTCTGTGGCATTCATTTTTTGTTTGTGTACATTGTATTTTAATCGGATTATTACAGAGGAATTAAAGGAAATCATGAAAGCCCTTATATTGGTTGGTGGTTATGGGACACGTCTGAGACCTTTAACCTTAAGCAGACCAAAACCTCTGGTTGAATTCTGCAATAAACCGATGCTTTTGCATCAGATTGAAGCCCTTGCAGAAGTAAATATACATTACATAGCAGTTCGCACTCAAAGTTTAAATTCCTTTTGATCAGGGTCTTAAGATTGTTGGAATATACATAAAAGATTGTTATAATTAAGTTCCATATGTTAGAAATGTCATTTGCTACTTGAAACTGGTGAAACATTGAGTGCGAATGGACTATGAATACTTAATTGTAAGTGTGGATTGATTTAATAAGGTAAATTTTGAGATTGTCAGGGTAAAAGGAGGAATAGAAAACTGTTGTACAAGTGTAAATATTAGGTTTGTTTGTTTAGCGTAGTTGGCAAAAACACAAGTAAAATTGAGTTGTATTTACTTGCTCAGGTGTTTTGTGCAGTAATACGCACCTGGACACCAAACTTTTGCCACATAGTTAACAAGTTTGGGATAGATGATATGTATTTCGCTGAATGTGCGAAGTTGTAAATGTTCCGAATTAAATACTACGAAAATGTGAAAAATATTAGTTAAAATCCCTGAGGAATGCACATCGTTTTTCTGTCCGTTGCGGAAACGGTAGATTTGAATGGTGCTTTATTAGGCAGGTGTCCGACACGTAGTTCTCGCTGTCAGTTACCGAGCCGAGCAGATGGAATCGGAATTGAAGACTGAAGCGGACAAGGTTTGCAGTAACGTAAAATTGTTGCTCGCCCGCTACGTGTATCGAAGATTGCATTGCGGGTTTCCATTTAGCTGGGCATCCAGATCACATTATCGTACGAGTTGGAGCCGTTAGGCACGGCGGGTCCTTTGGCCCTTGCGAGAGACGCTCTCCGATCCGATGGCGAACCCTTCTTCGTGCTCAACAGCGACATCATCTGCGACTTCCCGTTCAAGGAGATGGTCCAGTTTCATAAGTCGCACGGTCACGAAGGTACCCTGGTGGTACGTTGGCCGCTATTCGCTAAGTATCCTTTAAGATATGTTAAAAGTTTCCTTGTTCTTAGGTTACCAAAGTGGAGGAGCCGTCCAAGTACGGGGTGGTCCTGTACAACAGTGAAGGGCGGATCGAGCAGTTCGTTGAGAAGCCGCAGGAATTCGTGTCCAACAAGATCAACGCCGGCATGTACATATTCAGCCCCGCAATACTCGACCGCATTGAGGCATGTTCTCTCAACCGAATCTAAAGGCCAGTGTAGTGGGCGGGGAAAAAAACTGCACAATATTAACAACATCAATTCAGATGATGGCTAATATGATCAGCAACATCCATCCGGTTGCATCGTACTCTTTTAATTTCGTGTTATCACAATTTGAAAGGCAGGGGACTATTTCGTTTTGCGCGTCAATATGTAATTTGGGTTTCCAGGGAAGTATTGCCTGTTAGATGAATCAGTATCGAAATTCATAATGCAGCACTCCCTTTAATCGACCCTTCTTATCACATCTGCTTTAATAATTTGATAAAGATGATCGGAATTTGATGTTATCTCCTTTTTAACATTTAACATTTACTAATTTTAGTTCTTTTTCTAAATGCTCTAACATATGTTACCGTTAATTGTGGTCGACTTCAGACAAGAAGTTCCACAGTCCTAATTCAGTTTATTAATTGTAATTCTCTCATCGCCGGCCATTTCGCCGATGATCAAGTTTTTCACTACACAGTCCTGTTAATAGTTTAAGGGAAGTTGTAGTATATGTATGTTAACGGGTTTCTTGGCGCAGCTTAAGCCGACGTCGATCGAGAAGGAAGTGTTTCCCGCGATGGCCCAAGCGGGCGAGTTGTTCGCGCTCGACCTGAAAGGATTCTGGATGGACGTTGGGCAGCCGAAAGACTTTCTGACAGGGATGTGCCTGTACTTGAACTCGTTAAGGCAGAAGAGCCCCAATGTGCTGTCCCAGGCCACTGGGGTCGTGGGCAACGTTCTAGTGGTGAGAATTATTATCTCTGCTTTTCCGTGTCGTTACGGTTTTGGAGCTTATTTGGGGAAAATGAAAATTTGGCAGGATCCCACAGCCACAATTGGGTCCAACTGCCGGATAGGACCGAACGTGACGGTTGGGCCGAACGTGGTCATCGAGGACGGCGTCTGCATCAAGAGGTGCACGATACTGAGGGACGCGCACATCAAGTCGCACACCTGGCTCGAGTCGTGTATAGTCGGCTGGAAGTCGGTAGTCGGTCAGTGGGTGAGTTGGTTAACTAAAATGTTTCTGTCCTGTACTCGAGCCGAGGTTTTTGACGAGGTGAGTTTTTCTCGACAAGGTGAGGATGGAGAACGTGACTGTCCTCGGGGAAGATGTCATCGTGCAGGACGAACTTTACGTGAACGGTGGTAAGGTTCTACCGCACAAAGCGATCTCTGCATCTGTGCCGGACCCACAGATAATCATGTGACACAGAAGCTGTATTGTCTAGTCGGTACTAGGATTTCTCCGTTTAATCAGGGCAAATTTTACAACACACACACGGGACTTTACAACTTGCTTCCATCGTGCCTTGGAAGTTTAAACGCCACTCTTGCAATTCTCAGTTTTTGTGATCCTCGAGTTCTTGTCTTGGTTGTGGCGACACGAACTTGCAATCTTCATTCCGTATGGACGAATCGTTGTCCAAATCCTACGTGGAAGATAAGAAACATTAAAAAAACAATGTGTGATTCCAGAGATTAAGCAAAGTCTCGTTGATTGGAGACCGGCAAGCGAAACTACAGACGGTCCCGACTCGAGTTGAATTCAGTAATGTCACACGTGCAAGAGTAAACCTGTCCCAATTTTGGGACGATTTCGTTAAATCTAACAGTGATGAAGTTTTCCAAGTGTTTAAAATGAATCTACTTTCTCTGATAACAACAGATGTGCGTTTTGGTTTTGGTACTGTGCAATAAGCTTTTTTAAATTCATCCTATGAAAGCAAAAGCCCAAAAATATAATTTAGAAATTATGATAACTGTAAATAATTGTTAAAATATTTTAGAATTAAGGTGCCGGTAAATTTCCTATTATCGTTTCTATTATTTGAACAAATGGTGGAACATGTGACATACACGTGTCCAAATTGCATTTTTTTGTCCAAATTTGTAAATTGAAATTTACTTTTAAAGGTTGGTAGAATACATGTACAACTTGAGCACCGGCCAACATGGACGCCATGGCGGCCGCGAGGAACTTTATATATGAAGACAAAGAGACCCCGGCAGGCATTACGTATCGATTTTCCTTTTTTTCCCTATCAAAATGAATTATGAGTGTGTATTAATTAGTACTACGAGAGTGTATAGTACTAGAAACGTAACTTTTTCCCAGCAGTCTGGGAACACCGACCACGTGCCCGCGTTCGATTTTTCGAACGGGGAACAAGATGGCGGATCGTTCGATCTTTGCTCAAATAGCCACCTTCTCACTCCGCCTCTGAAGCCGCAATAATAATCTCCGCCATTAACTTTACGAATATATATTTCTTTCAATAATAACCAAAGAGGCAGTAGGCAAGCAAGGCCGGCAATTTGCGCGTGCCGAACTTTCTTTTTGCCGTCTGCGCACATGGCGCGATCGCTCATTGGCCGCCGTTCAACGTTCGAACGGGTTTGAACCAATCGCGACTCGTCCCTGTCGCCCATCCGCCAGACGGCGCTGCGTTCGCTCTCTGCCCCGCATTCTCCAAAACGTTCTATTCGATTCGATACGAGGGAGTCGGTTCGGGTTCACATCGGGTCGTTTGGGGTTCCACTTCACTTTTGCGTGTCGTCCGTAAAGATCACGCAGCTGCATTCTCTTCGAAGCGGTGAGTTTATCGCTATTCAACCGAAACTAAAAAGCCACGTATACTGTAATACGGCGTCGTGGCCATTTGTTACGTTAAACGGCGCGTTCGTTCCGTTCGTTCGAAGCTGCTCGGAGTAAACCAAAAGGACAGGTTTCGGAGTAAACCGTGAGATGCTAAAGTAACGGTTTCTCGCCGCGTTCAAATTCAGTCGGAATTCGTAAAAGGAATTAAAGCCGTATTTCAATCGCAGCCAAGAGCCTTTAGGTGTCGGTTGCCTAGCTTAGAGTGTTATATCAGTATTTTCAACAATTTAAGTCAAGAGTTCAGCGACACTTTGTAGTAAAAGTGTTTGGAGTACATATAAACGGATTGGTGAGCGTTCCGGAGTGAACGGAGCGTGCGCTAGTGCAGTTGGAGTGAAAACGATCGCGATGGCGGTTATTTTTTCTTCCCTTCTCACTCCCGTTTCAATTGTCCGATGGGGTCACAATCATCCCCCTGCACTGACAAACTTTAGATTGATGGTTTTTAGTGTTTCCTAAGGTGTTTTTTGGTGAAATTTATCGACATTTTATGCCGGTTGATCAATTTTTCCGAAATCGATGTCCTGATTTCACAGATGGAAAAAAAAACAACAAAAACAAACAAAGGAAATTGGTTGAATTTACATATTTTATTTGAAAACACGGGTTAAGATTATTTGTGGTGGCTAATCCTGGTTATTTTGTGCAATGGCGGCGTTTGCAATGCGTCAAAAATGAGATGATAATTATACGAGGACATTTTGAATACATTTGCATATTTAATAATGCAATCAGGATTAAATGTTGAGATTTCTGTAAAAATAAAAAGGCAGACGCAAATTAGTCTTTGTGGATTGATTTTATGTAAAAGCCGGTTTTCAAAATAAAACATGTTTGACATATTGACGATTGTGAATTTCAAAATCAGATTGGGCGAATAGGGCGGGGCTTAACTCTAAGTAGGCGGGGCTTAGTTTTTAAATTACACCGCAAAAAATATGTATCGCTTTTTATTCCAGTTTTGTCGTATTTTTTTTTTTACAAAAGCGCATTTTTATTTTATTATTTTTACAAACAAACTTATTTTCTCTTCGGGACTGTTTATAAATTATTCGGAATAAAAACATTGGTGGAAATCGTATTTATAGCATATTTATAAGTTCTTAATAATGTTCTTGACAGTATTGAATCTATAACTTAACCTTCATTCATTTTTACATTTGTTTTTATTTAAAATGATATTAAATTAAAATCGAACCAATTTCAAGTACATATTTGCAATAGTTTTGAAATATTTATTGATTCATGATATTTTTTAAATGTCACTGTGGAAATTTCTGCACCTGGTTGTGTTTTTTTTAAACTCGTCCCTTTTAGGCCATTACTGTTTGATTTGTAAAATAAATTCCAACATTAACTGCGTGTATTATTATAAAACTATATGTTTACGTGAAATATTATAGACTAAAATGCAGCCAAACTGATAGGAATGCAGTAATTGTAAATTTTAAAGCCCCATTTAAATAAGCAAACATGAACGATTATAATTGTGTAATTTTAGATTGTTGTCAAATGTTACCATGCCAAATAATCAGTTGTGATTTAATTTAAAAATGTGTACTGTAAGGAACATTTTTGTTGTATGACGCCATTTTATTAGAGTAATTTTGAAGGGTATCCTATTTTATATGAAGGAAGAGCACATTTTTAGCAATTTGATATTTTGAATTTGCGCATGTTTTAAAGTTTATCATTAGGCTAGTGCTGAATGTATGGGCATTGAAGCTTGTAACTACAAGATAGAAAAATCAATTGTTATTTGGGAGGGTTAAAATCGATAAATGGGTGTATACTTTTACCGCATTCATAATTTAAAGTAATATTTCAAATGCATGCCCGATTATATTTCATATTTGTATTGACGCATTTAAATATTCCTCCCAGAAATTCGCATTTAATATATAAAAAAGCCACATTTCTACACTTATATACTTTAATTTTATTTTATTAGACCTAAAAGCAAAAGAAAACAACTTGTCTTCATTTTAATTTTGGGAATTCATATTAAACATCTTAAGAAATGTTACTATTAATTTAAACTATATTAAAGCAATTTCTTTTTTCTTCCCGAGTTTTTTTTTCCTGAATTTTCGCCGGAAAACCTGACTTGCATTTTCCTTTTAATGTGGTGGGATTTTTT
>WWPM01023360.1:0-17134 GCA_023279145.1 Glomeris maerens
TTTTTTTTGTTACGAAGACATGCAAAATATAGATTATTTTTTTGTTAAAATATCCCATCGCACTTTTAAAGTTGAGGGCTTATAAAATATCAAACACCACCCTCAGAAATTTCCATATCGTTTACAATATTTGCGACATACTTGTTTGTAGCAAGTCCAGTTAAGTTTGTATACAAAATGTGCATAGGAATAAACATAGAAAATAATGAAAGATATAAAAGTTTGGTTCTAGGTAGTTAGTTATACAAGATCGGCGAACAAATAAATGCTCGTGTAAGCATGCCCTATTGCCGGTTAAAGGGCCTAAAGTACAATGTAGCTCTGTCTCGTGGGAGTGAAATCATAAATGGAATGAAGGCGATTTCTCAAGTCATGGGCAAGATTATCCATAGATAAAAGGGGTAATTAGCCGGACTATGTCTTAAGCTATCAAATAAGAGCCAAAGCCCAGCACCACAATTTGGTTAAACCTACACAATCTCACATTAAGCGACCCCTATTTAGTCGATCGTCGATATAACTGCTATTAACCGATGTATTAAAAGATCCTTGCCCAATATCCATAAAACGCTGGATAACATTTCATCGCATACTTAATTGGATTTCAACGTCAACTTCTCCACACTATATATATTTATTTATTCCAGAAGCGAAATATACATTTCTCTCATAAATTCGAGTGCTGCAAAAATCAATATTAAATTTCAAGACCTTTCCATTTCTTTCAGTGTATTGCTTAACTCATCAAAAATATTATAAGACTGTTTCTTAAGATTTCCAATGATCTAATAGAAATAAGTTGTTTTGAATTGTTCAATGTGATTTTAAAAACATAATTTTTCCGAAATATTTTTGAGGCACATTTGACATCTCTATATTTGGTTTTGTATTTAAATATTTCAGAACGAAGCCAACTCTCTGTCACCTTTATTAAAATACATAAACAGAAGTAATTATATTCATAATGTGCTCTTGTGGATATTAAATCATTAGGACATTAGTTCTGAAAATACAGGGTGTGTCACAATTCAGGGGGCAAACTTGCATGGTGCCTTTCCTGCATGAAGACAAGACAAAGTTCCTCTGAACCCATGTCCCTAAACGCTTAGTTTTTTATTAGCACCTACATAAAATGTGACATCCATAATTCATGCTCCCCACAGCTTTATTAGAAACGCATCATGAATGATCAATGGAAAGATGTGGGGAGCATGAATTATGGATGTCACAATTTATGTAGGTCCTACTTAAAAACCCAAGCTTTGGGGACATGGGTTTATAGGAACTTCTTTATGTCTTGTTTTCATGCAGGGAATATACCCTGTCAGTTTGTCCCCTGAATTGTGAAACACCCTGCATATCTTCTAGACTTGTAACCATCATTACAATTTTTCGCTTACATCTTCACAAAAATGTGCCTCAAATCTTGACTGCTTTTAGAAAATATAGTCCCATAAATCTTCAAAGAGATATCACTGTATTAATATTTCCCTATAAATCATTCAGAATTATATCTATCTAAGATAGGTATAATCAGCAAAACAAAACTTTCATTGACAAATCCATAAAAGATCACTGCTTCAAAAAAATAATGGAAATAATCTCTAAAGTAAAATCTCTTTGGCAATCTTATTTCTCAAGTTTCCCGCCGGCACTTAACTTCCGAATTTCTTTTGGGTTTCAACTTTTGCCGCATTTGAATAACTATCCTTTAAATCTCCTTCCAACATGGAAATACTTCTTACTTGAACTCCCAATACGAGCAAGTTTTTCGAGCTATTCAAGATATAGGACAAGATACTTTTCCGGGAAAACACACATGATTCTTGCACTTAGCTTGCAGAAGAGGCCAAGTCCTCACTCAAATTATGGCCAGCACGCAACGGACCAGAATCCCCAATGTCAAGTGGACCAATAAGAACTAAACAACAAGCAAAGGCTTGCTTGGTGAGGCACATGCGTGTGCCATATATAGCCTTATATTCATCATCAAGAGTCTTGTTTACGTGCTCGTCAGTGGCAAGCGCACACAACGAAGAGGGCCTCTTTCTCAAAGTGGCCCCAAATAGCCCAAAATGTACCGAACAATGTACCGATATCTCAGAAAGAAAACTATTTATTAACATCAGAATTCTATAGCATGCTATCTCAATTGTATATTGCACCATCATTTGTTTTTGGACTGACATTAGAATTTTTTCTGGTAAAGTAACTTGATCAATAAATACTAGCTTAAAGAGTTTCCCAATAAAATGCAGAGTTTATTTTCTGACCTCCAATTGATTGAAGCTATAATTTTGCGCATCTCTTTTCTTTTACACAAAATAATCATTGTATAAGTTTGAATGACACGTGAACGCAACACGTATTGCGGGAAAGTTTCATTGGGCCGCTTTTAGGTTCGTCTTTCCTGCTCATTAACCAAACTTTCAAGGTTTTGAATTTGGCGAAAAATACCGTTTCTCAAAAAAGTAATTTTCTAAGCCATTTCAAAATATACACTAATCCCGAGACATCTTGTTTTATGTAGTCTACAATTTATCCAGGCGTACAGCAATTTTAAATTGTCAGTGTGATGAGTATTTCTTGGGAGAGGAAGGGCGTGTGGGGGGGAGATATTTGACTAATGACATTTCACTCTCACTTCAACGATTTTTAAAATTGAGTCGTCTCGTTTCTGGTAAAGCCATGCACGAGTTCTGAATATAATCCATGACTATATGTTAAAAGTTTGGTGATAATAATTTATACGCAATGCAAGCCATATGATGCAAATTGCGCTCCTCCCAAATTTTCAAAGTGAGAGTCATCAATTGTGCGTTACCCGCCAGAAATCGCACAGATAAATTACAAAATAATAGACGATGGCTATGTAATCCCTTTTCCTGCGAATAAAACTGCACTATATGAAAATGCGCTTCTTCCTTCCTCCCAAAGAAAAATCTAATAAAAGAGTAGAGTATCAGCCACGGGTGCATCTTCAAACCAATAAAAACAAATCTTGAGTTATATTATAATACAGTCAGACACTTGCATATCACACAATGGGCTTTTCATGGGGAATGAAAGGGAGTAGACCTATAGCTACAGTCTGCTACAATACACACACATACATTGCTGTCCATTGAAATAGCTGAGTGATAAAAGTGAAAGACACGATCGCCAATCTCCAAACTCGAAATGCGAGCGCAGGTTTTAAGGAAAATATAACAACGAAAGGAGTCGAAAATTTTCGTACGAAAATAATCGATAGGCATAATGCCACATTCATGTAAATATAACGTTTCATTTGTATGCACGATGAGATAAGAAATAATCCATATCAAATCCCACAATTGCATATAGTACTCTATCTCTATACTATATACGTAATATCTGGAGTCAGTTGACAGTAATGCAAGCATTTGTCTTTTCACATGTCAACTTAGATCTTAATTACAAATTCTTCTATTGTATTCACCAAATTTGCATAATGTTATTTATTATTGCAATTAAGCGATAATGATGCCATAGGCTTTATAACATTCTTTAAATCATGTAGCAGTAGTACTCCAAATTGCAAAATTTGTTCTTCTTTAATCCTTCCAGTAAATCAGCTTCATATCTGCAGATCTCATTCAAATTATCTTCATCAAATTACACAAATGAATTCTATTTGCAAATATTGCGCAGTTGCTATAAATTGCATATAGTAGGACTAATTTTTTAAGAGTGATGTTGTGGTAAGACATCGATTATAAGAGACAAAGAGATCTAATTACAACTTAATTAATAATGATGCGGCAGAGAGCAGCAGGTTGTTGTAGATTGTTGTAGCATTTGTCAAGATGATGAAGAACAAACAGCTACAACACAGGTGTTTCGGCATTGTGATGTAATTAAAGCAGGCGATCAATGCTTCAAAGGTTAAACATTTTTTCATTTTGAAAATCTAAGACAAACACTTAGATTAAAGAGCAAATTAGAGACCCATACATTGTAACACGTACAGTTAATTAATTGTGCAAACAAACGGATGCTTTAACGACGCTCAGCTCAAGACCAAGAATCTTGTTAACAACTCAAAAGACAATGCACAAATAATGGCCACAATTAAATAACACACGACCAACTTCAACTGATATTTTATGAATATATTTAGGCCTAAGTATGTTCCAGTTGAATTGCAATGATCATTATACTTCAACATATGAAACGACCACAGGTCATTGGTTACTGTCAAGTAAAGCTCTTGAACATTAAAATGTAATTTCTAATCATTTAATAACAAGTTTATCAATTGCTGGCGAGATGAACATTCTCTAATTTTAGAAATGACAATGAAATGTTGCGGAGAAGTTTTTATTTTCTATTTTCACCTTGGTTCTAGCATAATTTGCCTCCTTTTTGGCACGTCAGATATTTACACTCACAAATTATTTGCAAAACGGAGCACCCGAGGTAATTAAAAATATTAATTAGCTAGTATAAACAGTGCCAGTGCTCGGCTTAATATTAGAATAATGATGTTTTGCAATTAAACTGATTATAATGTCAAACTTTCAAATAACGTACTAGTCAAACATAAACGTAGAAACGCAACATTTGCAACAAATTAAATTTATAATGAACACCATTTTCCTGGGGGCAAGAACCTTAATTAGGTTGACTTTCAGACAAGATTACACTCAACCTTGAATATGACATAGGATATACGCTGACCATATCATATAACTTAATTGCATTTCCGCCAAGTGCAATAATTCAGCTAATTTGCGTTTATATACATAAACCAGGTCTATAGTGATCTGCATGCATTCAAGTCGAATGCAATTGAAATGAATGCATATATACAGAAAAAATTCTGTATATGTATTTACATCTCAATTCAAGAGGTAATTCAATATGCTGAAATTATACGAGTTTCCGAGGAAATAGTGCGCTTGGCAAACACCGATATGTAGGTACACCATCTAATATGAGGTGGCTATATAGCAGATTGCGTTTCTATATAGTCGATTATATACGAGCTTGAATGGGCGTAAATCGCGATTGTGCTTTCATTCGCAGTGTGTTGAGACAGTTATGAACACCTTTTCTAAGAGGAGTATATCCAAATATACGACACAGACCATGTAGCACACGTCAGTTTATCGCAATCATCACCAAACTTGTATATAGACGGGGATATATGGCTGGAAAAGCGGTCATCAAAAGGAATGAGCCCACCAAAAAAACAAAAAAAACAAGTTCCTATGAGAGATTTACAAACACGTACCTCAGGAAAATTGCACAATATTGTGAGCACAATATACAGCCAGAATGGCATCTTCTGACTACCTCAAGGGATAAAAATTCTGTTTACACAGTTGACTCATTTCGGTGGAAATCGTGCAAGCTCGTTGCGTTCATATATACAGAGTACTTTGTTCAAGAAATGAATCTCATAAATTTCTAGCTAGCAAAGTTGCAATTTGGCGACGTCGCAGCTTAAATAATCTATCGCCTTTGCGATTGGTGGAGCTGAAACGCGAGAACAAATCATCTGTAGTAGCGAGTCAACAATATCACGTATCTTTTTTGAAGAAAATAACAAGATGGGACCGTGCAGCACACAATATGTAGGATATGTGTATCGGAAAACATCAGTCAGGCATGCAGCTTGAGCAAAAATGAAATTCATGCACAGACTCGGTAACACTGCTATGCATTAATGCATGGTGAGAATAGGGAATGAGCATTGATACAGCGGAAATAATTGAGTTCACTTTCTGTTCAGTATTTTCGACAAAAGATGCAGATGATTCTTTGCGACTTACTCTGCATTCTGTACAAACTTCATTGTCATTCATGAATATTTTAATTGCAGAGACATGGCCAACATTTATACAAAATTTGCTAATATGTATTTAAATCAGATATGTTTATAACATTAATGTTTAAAGAAACGTAGATCAAATGACAATGTTAATTGCTGCATGACCCAACCCTATTGGACATTTTAAAACAAGTTCGGCCCACAAAGTTTTATTTTTTATAAAGCAAAGAGTCGACATCTTAGTACAAAAGAAAAGTGCATCATTGTAGGAATGCAGAGCATGTCATGGTATATACATACATATAAGAAAGACACTTGGGAGTTCAGACTTTACACACTTCTGTTCTTCAACATGAAGAGCCTTCAACAGAGTCATCCTTTTTATTTGCAAGTTCATTTCTCTATATATATTTCGAACTGAATTTTCAAGAGCATTCATTTTTTGAGTGTGCAGTGAAAACAGACTGGCGGCCATTTGCAGAGGGCGCTGCGAGCTTCTTATATGAGAAAGCACGCTCGATATCCCAAGTGATGTAAAAGCGAAAGAAAAAGATTGCGTTCATAGCAAAGAAATGAAACGAGGCACAGCAAAAAGTTGGATAGTGTGCAGAGTGGTTTCAATGGGCGCAGTGATCCAAGAGGAGGAGGAGGGAGGAGGAGAAGAAGTAGAAGCATTCTTGGACTTTTTTAGGCATTCAAAAAGTCGAAAACGCTTTGGATCCGGACGCAGCAGCAGAAAGAATGTGTATATCAAATGTATATAGTATAGGCAAACGGTGCTCGAAAATTAAACAAGCAAACTCGTGCAGTAAATGGGATCAGGATTAGAGAGTCTCGGTCTCTCATTCACCGACCGACAACGAAATCCTAACTGATCTACAACTTGCAATTTCGGAGAATGCAATTGTGAATGTGACGTCAAATGTGTAGCAGTAACTCCGGCTTAGGAAGCACTGCATGAGGGCCAATCAAAAGAGACGAGATTTCCAGCACAATACCAAACTTGTATATCCTACATCGTCTAATTAAACCCAGATGAAATAACATCCTTATTTTCCTCCTCTAGATCACGCAATAGTTTAAACAAAGAAATTGTTCTCCACGTGCCACTACTATAGGTATATCTCCCTCAAAATCAATACCAATTGCTAAACAACCAGTCCTTTTTAATTAATATACAGTTTCCAATAAGACAATAAATACTTAGAGCAAAACAAAATTAACAGATTTACATTTGGAACCAATTTAATTAATCGTTTTTATTGTGTTTATATACAATCGTATAGTACAGAAAACTATAGCACACATTAATATCTGGCGTATAAAGGCGAGCTCGTTCTGAATGGCAGAGAATTTCCAAAAGCGGACATTGTTTTTCTTTAATTTCTTAAGCCCTGTGCAGATCACTTCATTGAGGCTTCATAAAAATATTTATTACTAAAAGACACATGACGTTTTTATTAGGAAAATTTAATGTCTCTTTTGTTTGCTCTTTTTTTTGCACAAATACAGCCCGCAATATGCGGAGATGTATTCATATGAAAATTAGATTCCTCTTCTCGATTTTTTGAGATATGCATGTAATAAGTATGATTGAAAGCTGAATATCGATTGAGCGAAAAGGAATTGTCGTGCTGCGCATTGCAGGGAAGCCCTACATCGATTGCCGATGGAAAGGCCGCATCAATTACCTTTCCACTAAATATAAAAAGCAGGATATTTTGTACGAGTTCATTTCATTCAGTAGCGTCAAAAGCATCATTAATATTTGCAGAGATATGTACTGTATGTGTGAATTAACTTTCAAGATCTTGTCTGAAATTCGCATTGCAGGGTACTGGCTCCTTATGAACCAAGCGTTCTCAAGATCGTCACATTTCCCACAGCATCTTACAAGAGGTCATATACAGTAAAATAGATTGAAACACTTTCAACGAGGCAATTCAAAAAAAATCATTATCATATTCAAGTTTCCAAATAAATATAGCTTATGTCCTGTAACTGCGACCAAGGTTGCCAGATGAGAATAATGATTGGCCTATTGTTCCCGGATGTAACTCATTGACAGAAATGCGAATTTTCGCTTGTTGGGAAACTCCAACGAGTTGCATTTTTTTTTCTAACAAGTTAGTCGCTGAGATTTACCATGCAGATGAAGTTGCTAACAATTGTGCTTGAATAAACTGTAAAAAAAACAATGTTTACTGATAATTTTTGGCTTGGAGCATGATGATTAAACCGAGGAATTTTTTTAAGCTCAGGAATTTTAGATTACAACCTCCAAATTAAATCAGAAAGCGATTTGAAGTATGCTTGCGCAGTTGCACGCACTTTTTGACTACTATTCCAAGTCGTTTGTTTTCCCCGAATTCAGAATTTTAACGTTGGACTGCAAAATCTGTGAGCAACTGCTGCGTTTTGTTCAGTATATGCGGGCTTTTACACTATTTAATAGTCACGCCGAGCATCGTTTGATAAATTTCCTCTTCAAAATTGGTAATTCTGTTTGTGCTGTCATAATGAGATAATTGGGGCAAAGTTTCGTTTGTGGTAACTGGAGCGTAATAGCAACTTGTGCACGGATTTATTCCCTTGCGAGAAACTTGGTGGTTGGCGAATTGATGCCTCCTGGCGAGTGAAATCCCCCTTTACTTCCGGTCACAGACAACCTTTACTATAACACAAGCTCGGAAATCCATACGAGAAGACAGTGGAAGCAAGGCAAAGCCAGGTCGACACCATATCTCCTTTGCCTCCAAATGCATTTGCCTTTGTATCGATCGGTAATCAATTCAGTGGAGAAAACGCAGAGAGAGCAAAGGAAAAATAAGAAAGAAAGAGGGGAAAGAGGAGGGGGGTCAAAGGTGGCCAGTGCATCACGCCAACTGGTCCATCGTTTCTGGCACACCAACATTGCACATGGTGATTCATCTCCTTATATCGCCAAGGATCAAATGATTCATATCGATCGATCTAACAGGAAACAGGAGAAGGAGGAGGCAATGCAGAAGAAGAAGAAATCGGAAAAAGTAGCTCAATGATAGGAAAAAACTCTATCGAATTTATATAGAAAAACAGCCAATACGTTCACAATAAGAACAGGGTGTTGCACATCATCTGCTACAAGTTCTCCCTCAAAAAGGTTTTCTTATATTGTCAAGTTGAAGTCACTTACATTGTTACATACAGCAATTTCTCCTGTTTAAAAATTACATTTATGATCCTCCATTGTACTGAGATATCATACCATTCACAAGAAATGGCATAATTAAGATCAATTACAGAAACATTGCAAGAGAAAGACTGCTTGTTTCAAAATGCTGAAAACTGTATGTAAATTACGCAAACTGCTTCAGATCGTGGCAAACTTTCACAGCAGTGATTTTAAAAATTAAGTGCACTTTCTTCAGTTCCTCAAGTTGTGTGAGTTGGCAAAAAAAAACCTGAATGTCATTACGCATAGTAAAACAGCAATATAAATTAATGACAAGTTTATGCGAGTACATAAGGAAAGGCATTTCATGATGGGCTTGGTGACACCATGGGGTGCACTCTGTATTACTTAGGAAATGTCTCCAGATCATGCATATGCAGTGAAGAAAAAAGAAAACAAGATGGTGCTGAAAGGAAGATGAGGAGGCGATTTGTGCTCTTCATACTTTTTTGGAGGAGGAAGTCCCTTTCGGACTCCTACAGTGAACCGACTTACCATTTTTCAGCACAGCATCTTGTTACACGAATTAAAAAAGCATGGGATTTATAGTGGTCTTAGGAAAGGTTGCCAAACGGAAGTTAATCGCTGGCATGACGTGCCAAATAGCACCAACACAGCTTTGCGACTTCTCATGCATCCTTTAATAAACATTGAACATTCGCGATTTTAAGAACCTTTCATCCTAATAGGCTATACACACTGAAGGTGGGCATATAAGCTTTACAATTGTAAACACCATGGCGAGTTTTTACCGCAATTATTCAAAAAATTGACTTTCTAATAGCTACACAAACTTCCTCTTGCAATATACGTATAGTCCCAATGGCGACATCAAATATTTAATGTTTTAGGCTTGTCTGTTCACATCACAACTTTCGCCAGAAAATCCATAAAACGATATAGTAAAGAAAGTGGCAGAATCGGCAATTAGCTACAGGAAACCGCAGCGTATTCATCTACATAGACACAATAGAGAGCTGCTAAAACGATACAGAGCAAGAAAGAATAATGTGCAAAACGTACACACAAGCTTTAGGACTTAAAAGAAACGAGCTATATAGGGATCAAATGTTGGCACATGGCCATGCATGCAACTCCCAGCCAATAGTCTGAAACCAGTGGTCCGAGTGAATCGCAGTAAAAGGCCAACATTCTGCACCGAGCTCTATAGTACCCTAAAAAGCATCGCACAATTGGCACGTTTTGCATTTTCCTACATGCGAACGGAACAAGCAAATGTATGTCCTTACTACATCCGGTCACAGCTGGAAACACGAAAAAGAAGAGAATGGATGGATGATAGGAGAAAGAGGAAAGAAGGAATCGGTCAGTCACTACACTACAAATGTGCACAAAGAGATTGTCCGCTCTCAGATGAATACATTCGGCAAAGAAATCTCCAAAGTGACCGCACCATGGCTGCAAAAGTTGTAAAGGAATGGGGAGGGGAGAAGATAGGAGTGGACAGATAGAAATCGAGGTCCTCCTTGCTTGGTGCGAAATTCCCAGATTGAGTGCACGTGGACAATGGAAAAAGAAACCAATAGCATTACAGAAAATAAATTTATATGGACGGTTTGGGATTCGATGCCTTTAACAACTGATTCCTATTTCTTGTTCCTTTTTTACTGCGCTACCTCCAAAATAAGCCAGGAATACAATAACTGCAGTGGGTGTACACCGTATAAGAAATGTAGGGACTTTCGCGTCCATCAAAAGAAACAAATTTTGACGTCTTTGCACGCATCGCCTGCAGCTAAGTTAGAAAATAAGAAAGAAAAAACCTGAATGAAATCGGTTTTAAAGGGAAAAAATGTAAGATGAAGGCGGAGATGTAGGCGGACAGCTGCCGGGATGAATGTCATACTTCGCAATGGCTCCTTTCAAAAAGGAACATTTTGTATAAAATGGTCAATTGGAATTTTCTCAATACAATAACAAATATTGGCAGTGAGTGAGCAAATGTATCATCTAAATCAACTTTCGAATTCAGGTATGAATACATAATGCCTAAATTGGCTCATCTTTCTTCAATGCTGAATAAATAAAGTCCCGTGTAGGCCTACTAGAAACTTCAATAACAGAAGACATGCTTATTCATACTCCATACATAAAATATCAAGGCTTTCCACCATGAATATTTCAATAGGGCTTCAGAATGTTGGATTACTTGCAAATGCAGAGCAAACTGCTTAAGAAAGTTGCCATGACTTTGCTAAACGCGATACAATACCAACTAAAGTATTTATATTAAGCTAAAACTATGGGACAAAAAACAAATGATGCAATTCATTTAATAGTGCATGCTATTTACAATCTTCAGCAATTATACATTAATGACAGTCTGAAGATGTTTATCGTGGATTTTTTACGAGGTGTTGTGCACTGAAATCACACCATTATTTCTTCATAGCTAAACTTAATCCATGTCATTATGAGCACAAGTTGGTGCATGCGATCCATGTCAATTTATACAAAGCTCTACTGTAGCCACCAGAGAAGTGCGTTGCGCTCGGAATAATCAATTAAAGAGGATCTTGAGAAATTATTGCTGCGTCGTGTCTAAGAACTTTCTACTTTACATCATGACATCATTGTACAGGGTCACGAAGTCGCTTCAGTCCTTATATAACTTTACAGGAGTGAGCGAAATACATTCAACAGCATATGGAGTTTACATACTGTACGAGCTTGGGGCTATTTGTACATGTATATACTTTTCGCTAACCTTGAATCGACGCTTCAAGGTCGTTCAAGTATCAAATTGGAAAAATGTTTTTGGGGTCCTTTGAGATCATAACTACGAAATGGATAACCGTATTTGTTAAGTACATTGTTATGGTGAAACAAATGAAATGAGCAGAGTATGAATTTGAAATTAATGCACATAAGCTTCGTTGATCAGCTGACGAGTTTAATAAGGTAATAAAAAACATTGCTATAGAATATGTATTTTACATTTACATCTGCACAAGTGTTAACTGCTCAATTTACCATCGACATTTGTCAAATTATACGATGAACACAATACAAATTCAGCTGTGTCATGCATGTTCATTGGCGTTTCGAAATTTCAAAATTTTAATGTAGCCAATATTTAATTCAAAAAAAAAATGTTCAGAAACAAATACGACATGCAAACTCCCTACGGGGAAATTTATCAACATTTTTCAGTATAAGCAACCTAATTTGGTTCACTAATTCTGAAATTGTTTCGGGCGCATGTCAAATATTTTGCAACTCACTGTAATTTAAGGCGTTCACTTGTGGTTTACCAACGCAATGCCATTAGTAGGCTGTATATGTATATATATAAAATAAATATATGCGATGTGGCGGAGATGAGAGCAGTGTAGCGCATCTTCACCATGCACGAAACCGAAGAGTGGCCACGCATGCAGATATTGCAAGATTGGGATGAAAGTGGGGAAAAAAGAAATCATGTTTTTGTCTGCTTTGGTACGCCATCCACGTTATGGAAAGTCGTAAAACGCCGTCACCGATGAGAAGTCGTAATGAGATAGCGACACGGTTTGCCCAAAAATGTGTCCAACGACTTAGGAAATTGCTCTATTTTACTCGTCTAACCGAAAATGAGCACCGAAGAGGAAAAATTGAACGTGACTTGTGTATAACACTCATATATGTACACATATAAATGGGCCTATACTGTGTACAACACTCTCCCTCTATATATTAAACCATAAACGCATTCTTCCACGTCCTCAATATCCCAGTCAGAAAAAAATTGGATCCGGCTTATAACCCACTCACTCCACACATACATACACATATACAAAAGAGATCGAGAAAATCCTTGCATATCGATAAGATTAATGTTAACAAAGCCACAAGAAAATCAGGACTATTTCATAGGCTTTTATACTCCAAAGGCTCATCACGTTGGATAACTTTGGGGAAAAAAACTCTTCGTTTTCATGCATTTCCCATTGAACAATGCAATGAAAATAAGTGACAATTTTGCAGGTTAACAACAAAAGAAAGGGCCAAAACACGGAATTGCATACATGGTACAGCAGGAAACCCGGCCCACAAAGTAATTATTTCATATAAATGCAAGTTTTTTTGAAAATTGCGTCAAATACTTTAATGTTGAGCCAGGATTTGTAAACGTTTTTAAGCAAACTGGCAAAAAGGATTCATTGTTAAATAACGAAATCATAACAGTGATTCATTAACGGATGCAGGTAAAGAAAATGAAGACTACATAAGATGGTCAATGAGAACAAACAAAATGTAAATCACAATTGACCCCAGGGTGAAGAAGGAGGTCCAGAAATCTTACATTTT
The DNA here is from genome assembly GCA_023279145.1 of Glomeris maerens. Classification (NCBI taxonomy): domain Eukaryota; kingdom Metazoa; phylum Arthropoda; class Diplopoda; order Glomerida; family Glomeridae; genus Glomeris; species Glomeris maerens. The sequence goes on from WWPM01023360.1 coordinate 13,323, forward strand.
CTATTTCAATTCCACTTTCTTGTATTTCTACATCCCCCGCAGCTTATTTGAAATTATGGAAATGATAAAGAACCGAGCTGGATAGGATATGAGTAGTGTCAACTTTTATCCCTGAAGGCGAGGTTATGCAGTGATAGAAATATAATGGCAGAGAGAAAAAATGCACGAAGCTCTGAATGGATTCAAGCAAAGGAGAAATTTATCTGACATCTCCGACGTCTTCTCGCTTTTGTAAATGCATCTTTGAAGGAATGATCTACGATGTTGTCAAAGACTCTAGCGATGGACTTGCACTATACACCGAAGCCCGGTGTCGTTACGCATCTTTGTTTATCCATCGCAATTCAGAAAAATGGCTTCAAATCCGGTTGCAGTAGGAAAAATGAAAGGCTACAAGTCGCATCGAAATGCAAGAAGAGGCAAAGAAAAATCGCCACCGCAAAAAGACAAACGACACTCTGGCCATTGCTTATCTGCTCCCGCAGCATCCTTCCCAGTCAAGTGAAAGACGATTTTAACCCCTCACCTTCATCCTTTACGTTTTTTTTCTTCTTCTTCTAAGATTCAATCCCCGTAAGACGGATCATCTGTCACTACATTTCGCCTCTAAAAGATCACGAATGCGTCCTGCTGTCGTTCAATTTTAAAACCAGAATCAATAATGTTAGCTCCTGCTTCGTATTTGACTCGATTTCATGTTAGGACCCAAGAATACATCCTAATATACTTGAGCAAGCAATGTTTGCGTATCTCATCCTTCTTGCTAATGGAAACAGGCAATACATAAATTACACACCACATATTGGCATTTCTTTCACTGCTGTCGCATTAGTAGCACCTCTTCATTCACAGTACTAGGCTTCCAGGACAGTATGTAGTCTCATTTCGTGTGAAAAGTTTAATGAAACGAACACATGGAAATGAAAAATCTTATTGAGATGCTCTATGTATATAGTAGACCTACATTTCTTTAATATGACAGGATTTGAATTCGTATAAATAAAGTTATAATCAAAATTCATCTGCAATACATATTTCCACATCATGAAATGTATTCAGTCTCCTATTGGAAAATTTTTAATGGTGTGCGCAGGATGTGATCTCATTTATAAAGAGTATTGTAACAACTTTTACTAAACGACAATTTCAAATTTCAATTTTACAGATTCGACAACTTCATAGCGGAAAATGCGCTGCAAAATTACTGCAAACTTTTCATTGGATCTCAAATGAAGTGCGTGCGACCTTTATTTACCTGCGCCCACACAATTCAGAGCGAATTAAGAAATTTGAAAGAGGAAAAAGAAAATGTGTATGACGTCAATCGGTAAGCAAAAATTGCCAATCAATACTCGTATATAAGTACTATAAGTAATGTGTATGTGCATGTGTGAGAGGGAAAAACAGATGGATGGCCCAAGGAGGTTTTCGTGAGAGCCATTATAGAAATATTCACATTAGAGTTGGACGTTGAATGATGGAGATGTATTGGAGGTAAAAGATGGATAGATTAAAGTTTTCGAAAGGCAATAAGAGGAAAAAAAAGAACATGCTTATATGTATACAAGAAACGTAGTCTGTATATACCGTTTGGCAAGCCATGAACAGACACAAACAATGAAGAAAGGCGTCATTTCCGCAAATGGCAGCAAGCATTTTTGGGCTAAGAAATATTTTTCCACTTCATCTTGCAACAACTCCCTGTGGTTGCTGTCAAAAACATAGAATAGGAAACTTGCAGATCAAAAGAAAGCTCAACGTCACTATATGACTGAATGCTATTTCTGTGCAACACCATATACGCATTCTACACACAAAACTGCTTACACCAGACAAGTTTATCGATATTTTTTCGATAAACTGCATGCAGGCTAACTGCATACCAATTGAGGAGAAGCTAGTGCACGGTAAAACTATTTCCCCTCCCCACTAAAAATCAATCAAATGTCTTTCCTTGAGCTTCAATACCGTGCAAATATGTATTTTTACTATAGCAGTCCAGACGATCGATCTTCGATTTTCTACACTCAATTCGACCATCTTGTTGAACTTCACTCCCTCTCCTTCTATGTCAACTCCTTCATCTCCATTTTTATCCAATTTGTTTCCCAAACAACATGGGGCCATATATAAATATATAACCGAGGTCACAAATTTCGTATTCGAGACTTAGGGCCTAGCTTTTGAAAGAAAGTTGTAATATTTAAAATAAAAGTAAACTTGGAAAATAATGAATTCTGATTAAAGATGCTCAGTAGCATACGAGTACATACAGGGTGTCCTCTTTATGACGCACCAATAGAGATTGAGTACATTTGTATAAGCAATCAAAATGATATTTCGGCAATTTGGATTTCTTTTATTTGTGCTAACATACAGTATTTTCAAAACTTTTCTTGGAAATACCTTGTAAAGTTATGTTTCTACTTTTGGGTAGGTGGACAACATTTTTACGCGGTTACTTTGTTTTTCTGTTCAGGTACCTAATTGGGAAGTAAGGGGAAAAACTATTTTTGGTGCTGCATATGCAAATGGGAAAAATATTACCGTTTTAGATAAAAATAAGAAAATCAATTCTTTGTTTTTACTGCCAATAGTAGCCTTCTTATTGCAGTCGGATTTCAAAGGCTGCCCGTACATTTGTAAGAGTGTATTAGGTGTAATTCGGCAATTTTCGGTCTCAATTCTTCAGTGTTGTTTGGCATATTCCTGTAAAACGAAATCTAAATTGTCCAAATATCATTTTGTTTGGCAATATAGTAAAAACGCAGTGGTGCCCTGCTGGGAAAACAGAAAACTGTGTACACCTCAATCTCAATGAAGTTGACATAACAATGAAGATGAAATTGAAATGTATACAGTGCACATAATGAAAGTAAGATGTCGACAATCATACATTAACACGTGGGAAAACAAAGAATTGCTGAAATGCCTGCTGTCTAAATAGTAAGCTACATATTTATGTCCCCTTTAAATTTACTTTAATTGGATTCGAGTATCAATTAGTGAAAGATCTTTCTCTATACATATTTTAAATTGCAAAAATGCTTGAGCCAAATGGTCAAACTGGAGCTCTTGCATTCCACTGAAATTGAATACTTTATACACAAATCCATTATTCATTTTTGCATTCCTCCTTGTCTTTCGTACGTGATTTCATTTTGTATTGCTCTTGTCATGAATCGGTAAAAGTGCATTAATAAATGCCATTCGCATCGTCGATATCACTGTTGACCACTTGAGTGATATGGCGGCCATTACAGATTTCCGTGTAACTTAGGCCTACGCAGAGCTTCGGCTTCCTTCCTTTCGCAACCACTTTAAAATAAATCACGATCTGCACGCTAAGCTCACTATTACTTACGTACGTGTATCGTATTTCGCCACCATAAAAGAAATCAAATACACTAGCACTTCAGGCACAAGTAGTAGGCTATATAGAAAGGCGTGGAGTTTGTGGATGCTAAGTGCACCATTTGCCAGTTTACTTTTTTTTTCTTTTCACCTCTGCAAATTGAACAGATTCTACTCAAGGCAATTCATTGTTTGCTTTTTTCTAACAAAGCCTACTTTAAACATTCCACAGTAATGTTCCACACCAACTAAGCATCATTTATACAGGAAATGCAAGGAATACAATGATGATGCTCAAGTTACTTGCCATTATCAACTTTCTCTTCAAATATAAGACTACTTACATTTCGGAAAATGCAGTTGCAATTTTAACAAAAAGAAATATGTTAAACACACGGTTAAATTGTAAGTTAAATGTAATTTAAGGAACATTAATACTAGAAGAATTACTAAATGTA